>CAUYQG010149719.1:0-52536 GCA_963574415.1 Tarsius wallacei | reverse complement strand
TCCAAGTAGAGTTTTCATTTTTTGAGTAAGGTTTGGTAGAAGAAGATAATTGCCACTTCTCAGCTGTACTTGTCTGGGACTTAGCCTCACCAACAGCAGTTGAGGGCAAAATAAAAAGTATTTAACTCCTTTTTTTTTTTTTTTGAGTTGGAGTCTCACTCTCGCCCAGACTGGAGTGCAGTAGCCACTCCCGGCCACTGCAGCCTCGACCTGCTGGGCTCCGCGATCCTTCCGCCTCAGCCTTCCAAGTAGCTGAAACTACAGGTGCGCGCTACCACGCCCGGCTAATTTTTTTTTTTTTTTGACTTATTGTGGAGATGAGGTCTCGCCAAGTTGCCCAGGCGGATCTCGAACCCGCGGGCTCAGGCAATCCACTCACCTCAGCCTCCCAAAGGCGCGGAATTACAGGCTGAGCCACCGAGCCTGGCTAAGTATTTAACTCCTAATCTCCCAGGAAAAGAGTTCTCCAGCTAGAAGTTGTGGGGAAGAGGAAGACTTATGTACTTGGCAGAAAAAAGTCTGGAGAGGAGTCTACTTTACTGAGTTTGGATAAGGAAAAGAGGTAATAGTCTTCGTTCAAAAACCATAGACTCTCACTCTCTTAAGCAAATGTTCATTAATGGGTATTTATTTGTTTGTGTTTTCTCTCCTTAGGATTTTTCCAGAGGCTTTATGTTGTTTGTTTGTTTTGTTTATTATGACTTTTACAACTTTTACTCAGGAGCAGGTCAGTAAAACTTCTCACGCTTTCATGACAATCAATCTTTTCCTGTGCTTCTCTTCTTTATATAGAGGGAACTCCATCGTCAAGGAAGTGCTTATAGAGTTTTTAGCATGAGGTAGAGTAATCACTTAAGGTCCAATAAGAATATATCTCTTTAAAGTAGGTAATTAATATTCCTTTCCTAAAAGTACTATAAATCCCTTCAAAAAAAGGTGATCATAAGAAAATATAAAGTACTAGTGAATTATTTAACTTCCCAAAACAGAAGGTTGTGTATGCATTGTACGTATATACTTTATAGACATGTAAACACATATGTGTATATATGTCTATATATGTGTGTATTTATATATGAATTATTTGTAAAAATATATTGAAGAATCAGAAAGTAGAGGGTATAGAAAACATTCCTTACAACTTTCCAATTTAGACTCAAGCTAATTTTACTTTCAAATTTAGACTCTCATATTTCATTAAGCTACATATTTTGATGATAGAAATTATTAAATCATATTTTCACAGATTTAAGTGATTTTATAATCACTTATATTTCTAAGATTGAGATGACCTTGAACTGAGGGTGGGAGCACATTTCTTTGTTGCAAACTCTGTGACTAAAAGGCTCTGCTAATTGTCTCTTAATATTTATCTGCTTCCTTATGTGCAAAGTTGATTAATTAAATGTGAATTACATATTATCCAGAGATATTATAGGATTAAAAGTAATAATGTAAATATACTATATAAATGCAAAGTGTCACACATATATTTAAGTAGAATCCACAAAAAGAGAAAATAAGCCTTCATGAATTCCACATGTATTTACTGAACAACCACTATTCTAAAGCAGACAGGTTTCAGCAGTGAGAAATCAAATTATCTTTTACCGGTGATACAGAAGATAAACAAATGCATTCATAAATGCAACTTAATTATACTGTTACATAAAAGTATGCTTTGAATTCCATTTCAGGTTATATTATAAACTGAGAGTGAAAACTCAAATGTATTAATTTTTATAGTAATAATTTCTCCAGTTTAAAGAAATGTATACAGAGGGACAGTTTTCTTATAAATACTCATCTGAATGTTATACTATTTGAGGCATTTACAGTTTAATTAGACCACTTGTAGCTATGTTCTGATGAAATAATGTATTTCATTTATACAAAATTAGAGTCTATCTATATTTCATAAATATTTATTAAGTTCAACAGTGTTAAGACTTTGCTTGGCACAGGTGGAATAATTTCAGTCTGCCCAAAGGAATTCCTGCCCTGCAATGATGGATGATATGTCAAATATTCCTGTAAGAAAGACTCTTACAGAATCACCTCAATGTTAAAAAAAAAAAAAGTATCCTTTTTCTGGGAGAAGGTTTTGATTGAAAGGATGGTGAAAAGTATGAAGTTGTTGTGAACTCACATGGGCAGATTCATAGGATGAATAGAGTTAAGAAGGCAAAGTGCAGTCTTGATCATCTCTCTGAATGTTTATAAGAAGTATCATTGAGGTAAATATTTAGTAAAAATTTTGAGCTCTAAATATGTGTGTCCATCACTCTGCCTGGTAATTCAAGATGAATAGGGCATAGATTGTACCTTCAAGTTGCCTACAGTCAATTAGTGAAAGGCTATTATAGAAATACATTAGTAGCAGTATTGTAGTATCATGAAAGCAAGAAGTCCCGAAGAGGAAGAAGCTCATTCCTTGCAGATTAACAGGAAGGTTTCCAAAAAGTAAGCAGTGTTTGAGCTGACTTTTGAAGGAAGAGATGTTCACCTGAGAGACATGATGGGATGTCGGGGGTGGAGATGGTAGCAGAGGGTTGTGCAGAGAGTTTTCTAAACAAAAGGGTTAAGCAGCAGGAACGAATGTGCACAGATACATTCAAGAAGAAAGAATCTAGGAAACACTCTAACTTTTAGGTTAAACATTTCCTATAAAAACATGTTTTTACTGTACTGACCTATAAAATGTTTTAGTTATCATTCTGTAATAATTGATTCTATTTTTCTCAATCCAAAGATACAGAAGAGAGGTTGTATTCTTATACACAGGTATGTCCATTCAGCTTTATTGATAATCTTTTAAAAATATTTTTAAAACTCAAAATATAAATTTGCACATATCTTTGAATTATTAATATTATCTAAAAATTGTGGGAAAATAACTCAATCATATTGATCCAAGATTGATAATTATTAGAAATTATAAGAATAGTTTTCCCCAATCTCAGGATGTTTTTTATTATATGAAGTTAAAATATCTTTGAAAATTGTCAAAGTGTAGCAAAAAAGACACATTTCACAAAATATAAATTCCAACACCAGTGTACTGTTTAGTGTACTAAATATATATCAAAAAACATGAAAGAACATACAAAAAGATATAGCATCTAGGGAATAATACTTCATTGTTATTCTTTGGACCAGTATTGTACAGACTCTAATATATGCCCCCCAAAAAGCTTCATGACATATGTTTCTGAAATACATGTAAACTTTGACAGGATTTGATTCTCCTTAATAAATAAATAGAAACTACTACCTGCTTACTAAACATGAAGTTACTGTTTTTATAGTGGCTGGTTCAATGAAGATTTAAGAGCTCTATCTGCACTATGGAGTTTTCTGGTGGTAAATAGTTGTTTAATTCCGAATTCACTGAATGAATTTTGGTAAGCTTGCTCAATGCTCTGCTATGAAAGTATGAATGGAAGAGGACATTGTAAGACTTTAAACTATTTCTTTTCATAAAAGTATTTAAAAGCAATCTTCCATCTGTAAAACAGCTACATCTGAAATAAAAATTATTCTCATTTAAAATGTACTCACCTTCTAGAAAGGCATGTTTTTCTCCATTAAGAGAAAGTTCTACCACACAAATGAAGAGCAGCCAGCTATTTAGTCCCAAACATATATTGTGGGATCTGAGGAGGGCAGGAAGAAACCGTGAAAATAAAAGGGATTCTAGAGGCTCATGCCCAAAGAAGTTTTCAATCACACTTTAAAATTAAGTGTCTCAGATCAGAATTTAATTTACAGTTTAAGATTTAATAACACAGTCATTGCATGTTAATTAAACAGCAATGGATCATTTACCAAGTTGTTTAATGAGGTGTAACAACTATTGCATATAAAACATACCGACATTATTATTACATTGCCATTAAATTTCAATAAATCTGTTTGAATAATTATTGGTATTTAAGTACCATAAAATCTCTAACATAACTAGGCATACCTATTTATATTTAATAAAATGGGAATTTTATTGTAGGAATAATTAAATTCCCAGGTCTGCATACCTATTTTTGCACAGTGAACAAATCCTTTTTTGCAACAGCTTCAATAAATGAGGAATTCAAGAGGGAAGAATTCAGCCCACACTGAAGGAACTATTCTTCCATAATTATTTTTAGAATCTCACCTACGTTTAGAGGCAAAGCCCACCTTTCATTTAATTAATAAATATAATTGGAAGAGTAGTTCCTCCACTATTCTTTTGGACAGAGGATAATAAATCCTTACTTCCCTTCTGCTCACTCAGGGTAAATTGGAGAAGCCCTGCCTAAGAATGTGATTTAACCTGAGATTCAGAAAAGAGGCATTTTTTTTATGTTGGGAGGATTTTGTGCAGCTAGCAAGGAGCAGAACACTCTGCTGACTGCAGTAAACATGAGTAATGGACCTTGTTTGGTGTATGTGTTTTCCTCTTAACAAATTTTTAAGAGAACACTAGAGTACCAATGAACATAAGCACAATGGTATACAGCAGATCTCCAAAACTTACTTCTCTGCAATAATTGAAACCTTACACTTATCATTAGCGACCTCACACATCTCCCTTCCCTTAGGCACCTCCATTCTACTCTTGAAAAATCAATGAATAAGGAAAATATGGTATTAATATATACATACAATGGATAGTATTTGACCTTAAACAGAAGAAAATGGGTGAACCTGGAGGAGATTGTGCCAAGTGAAATAAGCTGGACACAGAAGGTAAGTATCATCATTTCACTTAAATAAGCTATCTAAAATAGTCTAAATCAAACACTTTTATATAAATTCCAAGGACAAGATGACCCTGTTAAGATGGAAGACTTGTTTGATTATCTGCTAATTTTAGCAGAGATCAACACAGCACTAAGTGCTTTGGGGGCTACCAAAAGGTAAGACATAAACTCTCTTAACAAGTTGGGGAGGCAAATATTATACAAACAGAACAATAGAGAAGGAGAAAAAATCAGATTTTATTTAAGTGCTAGTTATGTGCAACAGAAGTTTTGTAAAAGGAAATTTGAAATAGCAAGAGAATCAGTGAAGATTAGGAAGGCTTTGTTTAGCAGGCATTTAAATTATGCCATAAAAAGCAAAGATTTGGTAAAGAAATGTGCTTAGACTAAGCATTTAGAGGCAAGGAAAAAACTTGAGAGAATGTATTTGTGGAAACACATCTTAGCATACAAAAAAATCACATCACTTATAAAATGAGAATTTTGCAAACAAATAAATGTCTGTGTTCTTACTAGAGTTGATACAGTAGAGTCACTATTAAACACTTGTTAGTGAGCAAAACAAGTTTAGATTTGCTATCAAAAGAAACATTGAAAAGGTACCCAGCCATAAACCAGGTGAAGTGGGGACCAAGGGGAGGCCCAAACTTTACCTGCACAATGACCACCTATGTTCCTAACCCTGATTTGTACCCCCATATCTTTAAAATTAAAATAAAAAAGAAACATCGAGCCACTGATATATTGAGAGTTGAGAAACACTGTGTCAAAATTGGCCTCCTATCTTTATCATTATTCATTATCAGTGGGTTGTGGAATGTATCTCATGGCTACTCCAACAACAGTTTGGGCAAAGTATCTTCACTTCTTTGTATGGCTAATTAATTTCTGCAAAAACAGGTGAACATATGTTTTATTTTAAGTTTGCTTATGCGAATTATTTGCCATAGAATGTCCTTGTTACTTTATACACTTTGCAACAACCTACTTGCATCTTTTCAAAAATAGTGTTTTTCTTCATCTCTGAGGAAATCTTTCTCAGAGATTCCCCAAAGTCAAGCATTGTGCTTGCAACAAACTCAATGTCTGCATTAAGCCTAGTTTAAACAGATAATGGAAATATTATCTGTTAAGAGTTTTCTTGCATGGTGGCTAACACCTGTACTTCCAACACTTTAGGAGACTGAGGTAGGAGGATCCACTGAGGCTAGGAGTTTGAGACCAGCCTAAGTAACAGAGCAGTATTCCACTTCTATGAAAATAAATACATCTATACATAAATTTTTTAAAATCCCAGAGTTTCGGTGAAAGGAATTATAGAAATTCCTAACATAAGTGAATAGAAAAGATAACATTAGAGGAATTGTAAAGATGGAATTTATTACAGGGAAAAACTATAGAAAAGATGGATATTGAAATTGTATAGAGGAAGTTCTTTATCTGCTTTAAAGAGATATGGACTATCACCCACAGAGGGCAGTGTGCATTGAACCATCAGATATGCTAAGTTCTAGGAAGGTTGTTTTGGAAGCTGTGTCATGTGCCAAGCAATATACCAAATAATTACTATCCAGATCAAAGCTGTTATGGTAGAAGCAATAACAGATAAAAATCCACTTTAAATCAATGAGTTTTAATCCAGGGTCACCAAGGAAAATATTTGCCAAGTAAATATAAACATCACCAATATTTTGAATCTAAACACACAGCATCAAAAATATAAAAGTGTCAAAACAACAAGTAGAAACCAACAAAATCTACAGATACAGATATTTCTATCTGTCCCTATCAGACGTTGATGATTGCAACAAAATTTTTTATGTGTAGTAAATTCGAAAAGTAAAATTAAAACATATTCTTACATAGATGCAAATACATAATTGAAACTAAGAGAGAGAGATCGAGAGTTGGGGGGAGGACAGGACAGAGAACTCTAACATAAATTTATATTATCTTCCACCTAATCAATTAGATGATACATTCAGTTCAGGATACACTGAAATAAACTAACTACAAACTAAATCAAAGACTAAATTTAAATGAATTTCAAAGACTACTTTAACAATGTATTATGATCTCTGACATCAGTGAAATTATGTTGGGAAATAAAGGCCAAAGAGTTATAAAACTAGCTATATTTATCTATAAATAAGTATATAAATTAAATATATTTGAAATTGGATGTAAACAAAATAATTATATAGTAAAAAATGCAAGGTGAGTAAAATGGTCTTTGGGGGCAAAATATCAAGAGATCATTTACAGAAAAAAACAAAGTTTTTTTGTTGTTTGTTTCTTTTTAATGAGATCTCTTTTATATGCATGAGTTTGTCAGAGTCCTAAGTAACAAGTATTGACGAAGACTAGAGCAAAAGGACTCTCCTACATAGATAATGGCATCTAAAGTAGCATCACTACTTTGGAGAACAATGTACTCATACCTGGTAAAGCAAAGACTGTGCACACCCCACAATCTGGATATGCAGATCGCAAAACCTCTCACACAAGAGCCCAGGGAGACATCTGAAAGAATGTTCTAGCATTAGTTGAAATCATAAAAGATTCACTGAACAGTTCTTAACTGAAGAATTCATAAATATTATGAAATGTTTAGGAAGTACAATTCTAATCAGGAGTTGAAATTAATGAACTAGAGCTGCATGAATCAAGAATATACAATTAAGGAACAATGTGGAGTGAAAATAAACAGGTTGTGGAGTGATGACAAAAGTATGATAACATTTAAACAAATATTTTAAAACATGTAAGCAACATTGTTGATTATCTTAAAACACAAAAGAATAATAATAGCAGTTATATTTTTTCAGGACTAAGCTGGGGAATGCGTTTTTAAAAATTGTTCACAGAGGGTTTTAATTGTATTTCTAAGGTTTTATTTCTTACAAATAAAATAAAAATATATGAAGCAAATATAGTAACATACTAAGACGTATTTACCTGGATAGGAAGTACATAGTTGTTTGACATCTTATTCTCTTGAATTTCTCTAACCTTAAATTAATGTATGATTATGGTAAAGAGAAATGACTAAAGATATATTTGGAGACGGAGAGAAGGCCACACTGAGTTTATGGTCCATTGCTTCCTTGTATGGTTTGACCCAGTGCTCAAAAAAGCTCTCTTTCTTCACCTTCTGGCTTGGCTGGATGACAATTTCATCAATGTCTTCTCAACACATACCCCCTGAGCCTTGGCTTTTCCCTAAGTTTGACCAAGCACTAAAATGCAGAACATCCCCCTTAACAATTCGTCTTGAGGATTGGCTGACCACAGCAAGAAACATTTTCTATCAGACCCCCTGTATCATGCTCTTTGCTCATTTTTGCAGAACCCGAGAGTGGAGAGTTCTCTGTGTCACAGTCGTCTTTGAAAAAAGTCTCCCCCATCTAAGTTTGAATTTGTTTTTAATTGGACAGTTAAAAGGGAATGGTGTAATTGGATAGGGACACAAACTCTGGTTTGTGTACTTGTTTTGTTTTAATACATTTACACTACTTAAATTATCATTGAAGTCAAACTTATGAAGAAAAGTTCAATCATTTTTTTTTAACAATGTGACCTGAATGGATGACAAACAAAAATTGTTGTTGTTTTTCCTTTTTTTTCTTCAAGGTAATTATACAATCTGGTGTGCCTGGGACAGATTATACTGTAAAAAGTTTATGCCTATTATACATGGATTAACATCTGCTCATTATTTTTGCCATCTCTCACACTGTCTTTCAAAGCGGGCTCAGGTTGAATGGCAACTATATAGTCAAACCACTTTAAAACATTTAGATATTTAGACATGAGCAGATTCTACAATCTTCCCTTCTCTATTGTTTCTGCTATGTTGGAATGGAAGAGGAGGGAGAGAACCAGCCAATGTCAAGTACTTATTTGAAAGGTTTTGTGTTTTACTCTAGACAGTAGTTGTTTCTTTGATTGAGACTTACTGGGCTGGGGTCCAGTCTAGCTCCCTTGTTGTGCCCAGTAATATTCTTTGTGGACTCCTTGCTTGGACAAGATAGTACTTCATCATGACTCAGTTTCCTACAGTGAGAAATTCCTTCTGGTTAGACATCTCTAAATGATGGTGGGGGGCAGAATGATCAGGACAGTTCAGTCCCCTCTAAATAAACTCTGATGACATTTTCAGGCTCCCAAATACTTACCATATTCTATAGTTTGGCTAATATTTGGAATGTCTCTGCCATCCTCTTTTATTTCATAGTAAGAGGAAATGAATTTGAACATTTTCTTATAAGCCATGACGGGATGCTAAAATTGAATAAAGTTGAGTCAGGGTCACCTGCATGATTCTCCAGCCACAATGATTTTGAAGCTGCGTATGACTTCCTCTGGTTTACCAGGTGGTTAATCATCTATCACCTGATGATTAAACCAACATGAAAATTCTGACTCTACTCCTGCCATCATATAAAGGAATAGCTCCTCTTTCAGAGCAGGGAAAAAGATTCTTTACAGAACTCAAAAATATAAATTCAATTATCTATTTGAATATTAATTAAAAGCTAGTTTTGGTTTACTGGCCTTTTGTTTATGTGATGTCATAACTCTTCACTAATGTAAACATAAGTCAGTTGACTGTTTCACCAATTTTCTCAGCAAAGACCCATCTGAGTATTAAGAACAATAATTCTGCAAGATATTTGAAAAGTAAAAGCTCATGTGTTTCACTGCAGAAATAGTTTGGCAAATTTTGGTGATAATCTCTACCATTCTGTCAGCTAGAATGAAAAATAATTTTCTAGACACTTGGTGTCTATTGGGAATTAGCTCTGGAGAAAATATCTTGGACACATCTGACATGTGTTCTTATTACTTCCTGTAATGGTTAATTTCATGTGCCAACTTGACTGGGACAGTTGGTAAATTTAGTAAAGTAGGTTGCCTGCCCCAGGGAAGGTAGTTTTATCATCTAATCCACTAGAGGCCTAAATAAAACAAAGGGGAGGGTAAGGAAAAATTTGCTCCCTTTGATTATTTTTAAGTTGAGATATGAGTCTTCTTTTGTGCTGGGACTGGAATTTATTTTACTGAACTCTCTTGTGTCCCAGACCATCAGACTCTGATTGGAACTACACTGCAGGCTATTAGGTTGCTAACTTGCAGACGTTAGTTTATAGAACCTCAGTCTCCATAATCACAAAACTTTTTAATATTTTATGTGCCTAAATAAATCGATAAAAATATATATTCTGTTTCTCTGCAGAACCTTAATACCTATCTGTTCAATGACTTGCTTCTTTGTGGAGTCTAACTTGACTAGAGACACACTCAACCAGAGAAAACTTATATCTGATTTGACAGTTTAATTTTATTTCTAAAATTATGCAAAGAGTAAAATAATGCAGTAGAAAAATAAATGTAATAATTATAAATTATTAGAGAGAGAAAGTGTGTGATTGCCTTAACTAATGACTATTAAAATTCTGTAAGTATGTGTGAATTATAACTTTGTTGATGATAATTTGTTTTAAAATTGAGAAGTCTGTATTGACTAGTCATGGCTTTAATAATCCTGAATAAAAATATATCAAATATGGCCAAACACAGTGGTTCAAGCCTGTAATCCCAGCACTTTGGGGGGCCAAGGTGAAAGGATTGACTGAGAGGATTGCCTGAGCCCGCAGGTTCAAGACCAGCCTGGGCACATGGTGAGACCTTGTCTCTACAATAAAAAAAAAAAATTAGCCAGGCAAGGTAGTGTGTGCCTGTAATTGCAGCTACTGGGAGGCTGAGCCAGAAGGATTGCCAGAGCCCAGGAAGTCGACGCTGGGGTGGCCATGAGCATGCGACTGCACTTAAACTTGGTAAGCAAAGTGAGAATCCAACTAAAAAAAATAAAAATAAAAATAAATTAAATTAAATATGTGAAATATTATCAACTCTGATTGTAACAAACTCTATATGTCTATATAGTTTTTTGGAATTCTCAATATACATTCTATATTAGAAATTAAATATTATGCATAGGTGCAGTTAAATAAATATTGTGATATGTTGTTTTGAAACATGCATATATTGTGGAATAGCTAAATTGAGTTAATTAACATATGCAGTATCTCACATCTTTATAACTTTTTATAAGAACACCTAAAATCTACTCTCTAAACAATTTTCAAAAATTGTATCATGTTTATCATTTGCTAAAAGATTAATCATCTTAAATATTGTAGTTTATATATCCATATAAAGAAGAATAACTGATTTTTGGCAGTATTAAAATGTATATTTTAATAAATAAAAATATTTTTAATATCAAAAAATTTTTGAAAAATGTGTATTTTACTTTTATTCTGCATTCTCTAACAGAAAATTGAGTTTGGTTTATATATTTTTATAGCAACAATAATATCTAAGCTAATCACAAGAAACACTAAACATGTATGTTGCCTGTCTTGCTTAAATATGCAAATGTTTAATATATATGCAATTCAACACAGAAATAAACTCTTAAGTGAGTTTAGAAAATATTGGTGTAGAAAGTCTTAACACTTTCTCCTTGAGCTTAAATAATTTTCTTTTAAAAATGTCTCACTTCGTACACTTTTAGGAAAATAAAGTAGTTTTCAACAATGTACAGCAGGGTACATAGGAGAATAAAGAAAATGGAGAATTGATGTGGAATTTCTTGTGAAAGTATGTTGGAGCTGAGCATTTTGAATCTTCCCATTTGTTCTGAAATGTCCTTTTTGTACAGTGTTTTAGTGTTGCAAACTAAGAGAAGATAGAAATAAGTGGCTGGAATTCTTCATTTTTTCCAAGTACAGCAGAGACTGTTAGAATGATAGTGCCTCTTAGATTTTATTCTGACTCTGCTATTCACAGGTGGAAGGTTAGTATTCAATACCCGCTCTGCTGTTGCTGCTGCAATGCTCACACGTAGGAATGCCTGGGTTCATCATCATTTATTAATTACTTAATCAATAAACTCTGTAAATGGTGACTGTAATTATTCCAGAAGGTCACTGAAATTAAAGAGAGTAAGGTCCCAGGGCAATGAAACCCAAGCTCACATCTATTTATCTGAAGCTACATGACAAAATGCTATTTTTTATTACTGCCTTGAATTTCAAATTAACAGCCAGGTGAAAAGATTGTGTTGAAAAATGAATCCATAACAAAGGGATTTACTTCTTTTCCCTTGGAGTTGTTTCTTTGCTACTATTGGTATTGATTAATGGGTATGCATCCCTTAAGGGAAACCACTATCTTTGACTGTCTTCTCTCTAGAGTACTTTAAGATCATGTTAATGTCTTGCATTTCTAAACACTCAACAGTCAATCAAGTGTTCTATGGGAAGAAAGTCCAGAAAGCAGAATAAAACACAATGTATAGTATGTTCCCACTTGTGGAAAAATAACTCGGTGTACACTTTTTTACTCTGCTGTCTGACTTTTGGTATATAGAGCACATGGGGGGATATAATTCATTTACGAAAACTTGTGTATTCATTCTTACACGTTTAAATTCAGTCACCTTCAAAATACTCTCCGTTTGATGCAATACACCTATCGAGACATTTTACCACTGCTCAAAATAGTTTTTGAACTCAATTTTTATGCCTTTTAGCACTTATGCTGTTTTTTTGTTTCACCTCTTCCACATTAGCAAAATGTTGCCCTTTGGAGACTTTTTTCATCTGGGGAAACAAATAATAAAAGTTGCTTGTGGGGAAGATTGGGTGAACGGGAAAGGTGGGACACAAGGGTCGTGCCATTTTTGGTCAAAAACTACTGATCACTCAGCATAATGTGGCCATATGCATCGTCCTGGTGGAAGAACCAGTCACCTGTTTGCCAAAACTCGAGACATTTCATCTGCAGATCATGACACAACCTTCTCAAAACTTACAGATGAAAACGTTGATTGACCATTTGGTTCGGAGGAACATATTCTGAGTGTACTACAAAGAGCCAGTCTTCCAAAAGTTAATTCTGATTTTTGGGGAACCCCTTCACACAGTTTCTGAAACATTTGATGGCTTCTTTAATTTTGATGAATGCAATATAAATTGATAGATAGATGATAGATAGGTTTTAAAATATATATATATATACATATGTATTGCTTATATTCTGAAAGTGTGCAGAGGAGACAATTCCCATCATTACTAGTTTGTACTGTTGTATTTTATCATGCTTGTTTTTAATTAGCTTTTTAATGTATCATTTACACACACTAAAATGTATGGATTTAAGTGTAAAATTCTCTGAATTTTCTCAGTCTATCAAAGTCTGAGTATGGTGCTCAAACCATCAACAACATAGTATAGAACTGTAATCACTCTTTCATACAACAGCAAACAGGTGCATGTGGTACTTTAACATTTGAAATGTGGCTAGACCAATGTGGTAAATGATATTAAGTTAAATAAAACATACATGGTAAATTTAATTATAGCCCTTTTTTATTACCTTTTTAATGTATCTACCAGAATTTTTTAAATTACATATTTAGCTTGCATTATATTCCCATAGTGCAGCCCAGATATAGAACATTTTCATTAATACAAATGTTTTTCATGTGCCTTTTCTTTGAAATCCTGTTTCTGACAACACAAGTCTATTCTCTCTCTAGATTCAACTCCTCTACAACTCCACATAAGTAGCTGTACAGTCTCTGTATCTGACTGCTTCTACATTGCCTAATGCTTGCATGACACATTATTTCTATATTTGTAGTTCATTCCTTTTTACTTCTCTGTTGCAGTAAAATAGAGCATAATCCACCATTCACTATTCATAAGTTAATAATCATTTGGGTTATATCTAATTTGGAGCTTATTTTATTCCCTGATTTTTCTCCAAACTAAACTCACACTTGTGTGAGCATATATTTTGGTTTAGTTTGGAGAAAAATCAGGGATGGTGTGAGCATATATTTTGGTTTAGTTTGGAGAAAAATCAGGGAATAAAATATTAGAGCACATGGAAAGATTAAGAAACAAATAAATTGTTTTCCAAATTTTCTGTATCATTTTGCATTCTATCAACAATGTATGAGTTCCAGTTTTCTTCCCATCATTGTCTACATTTGCTGCTCTCAGTTTTTAATTTTATAAATTCTAGTGAGTATAAACTGGTATTTCAGTGTAGAATTAATCTCCATTTCTTGAATGAGAAATGAGCGACTTCTCATGATTACTTGCCATTTGTGTGCCTTGCTTTCTGAAATGTGTAATTCGTGTTTTTGTTTTTGTTTTTCCTAAGAATTGGCAAATCTTTTATCAGGAAACAACTTCTTTATCAGACACACATTGCAAATATTTTCTATCCTTCTATAACTTGCTTGTTCATTTTCTTAACATTGCCTTTTAAATAACCAGAATTTTGGTTTACATGAATTTTGATTTATTTTTTTTTTCATTTATGGTGAATAAATTTGTTTTAAGAAAACCAATATTTTAATCAACATTTTTATCAATAATTTTTATATTCTGGGCTTTCACAATTATAATTTGACACTTTTTTAAACAATTGATCATATATATACTGGTCAATTTTGAGACTGTTTTGATTACTATAGTTTTATAGTACTCCTTAAAAGTATCATATGCCTCCCAACTTTATTCTTAATTTTAATATTCTTTTATTAGTAGTTTTTTTGTGAATTACTCAGAATTTTATGTGTATAAAATTATATTTTCTATGAGATGAGATCAGCTATTACAGTAGATAATTTTAAACATTCTTTGCTCCTCTTGTAACATTTATTCCTTTTTCTTGACTAATTTCCTTAAGTAAAACCACTACTAAAGTGTTGAATAGACTTGGTAACAGGGAAGATCTTTGTCTTATTTCTGATTTTAAATGGAAAGCTTTCTGTTTTTCATCATTAATTATGTGGGTGTTTTATAGATTCTCTTTTTCAGATTGAGAAATTTGCCTTATTTTCCTAATTGGCTGAGGGCTTTGCCATGAGAAAGTGTCCGACATTGTCAGATGATTTTTCTGCGTATTTTGAATGATAATGTGGTTTTTGACCTCTACTTCATTAACATTAGGAGTTGCTTTGATTTATTTTCATATGTTGAACCAACCTTGCATTTCTGCAATAAATCTAAATTGATTATAATGCATAATCCTATTTGTATTCTCCTGGCTTTGATTGGCCAGTACTTTACTTATTTTTTTAAAATCTGTACTCATAAAGTATAGCAATTTGTGTTTTTCTTGTGATGTATTAGTATGATTTTTGCGTCAGATTAAAGGTAGCCATATAGAATAAGTTGATGAGGGTTTCCTCTTCCTGTGTTTTACATGTTTTACAGAAGAATGTGTGAGGAATTGCTATTCATTATTCTTTAAATATTTGGCAGAATTTACTAGTGAGGCCATTTTATTGCAAGCTTTTTATTATGATAATTAAAAAAAATAATTTAATATCTTTAGTAATAATAGGTCTATTCAACTTTTCTGGTTTTTTTTTTAAGTATGTTTTGGCAGATTATCTTTCTGAAAATTTGTTTTATTTTGTTTATCTAATACAATAGTGCACATGGTAGTTCATCATCTTCCTTTTTTTCCTAAATGTCAGGTAGGTGTGTAATACTGCCTCTTATTCTATTACTGATGTTAGTTATTTAAGTCTTCCTTATTTTTTCATTGTCAGCAAATTTAAAGATTTGTTAATTTTGTTGATATTAAAGAAAAAGTTTTGATTTTGTTTATTTTCTCTTTTGATTTTTTCATTTACTATTTCATTATTCATTGTGTTATTATTTTCACTCTAATATTTATTATTGTTTTTGTTCTTAATTCGCATTTAATTGGCTTTTCTTTTACTAATTTCTTAAGCTACATTACTGGGTTATTTATTTAAAATATTTCTTCTTAGAAATTTCCCTCCAAGTGTTACTTTAGCTGCATTGCATGCATTTTAGTAATATGCTATTTTATTTTTATTCCTAATTTTAATGTAATTTTTATCTTGTCCCATTGTTTATTAGAAGTTTGCTATTTAGTTTTCACATGGTATAAATCTACATTGGAAATTTCCTAAATTTTCTGTCATTAGTTAGTAATTTCACTTAATTGAAGGCAGAAGTAATACTATGCATAATCTCAATTATTTTATTGATAATTCTTTTATTGAGAATTGTTCTATAGCCTAATTTATATCCTGAAGAATGCCTCATGAGGATTTGATAAAAATTTTATTCTGCTTTTGGGAGGAGTTTTTCATAAATGTCTGTTGATTCTAACTGATACATAGTGTTGATCAATTCTTCTATTTACTTGTTAACCTTCTGACTAGTTTCCTTCTACCCACTAGCAAAAAATGGGATATTGAGGGCTTCAGCTATTATTGTTGTCTATTTCTCCTTTTCATTCTGTCATTTTTTTTTCTGCATGTATTTTGAGGCTCTAGGGTTGAGCATTTATGTTTATAATTTGTAATACATTCTGGTTAAATTGATTCTTTATAAAATGTCCTTGTTTGTCCATCATATCAATTTTTTTGTCTTAAAATATTATCTGAAATTAGTTTATTGACTCAGCTGTTTTGGGGACTCTTTGCATGGTGTATCTATTTTTATCATTTTATTTTCAATTTATTTGTATTTCTTCTACAAGCATATAATTGGACTATAAATGCTTGTGTATTCTGCAAATTTGTTTGTGACTATAATATTTAACCTAGTTAAATTTAATGTAACTGTTAACTAAGTAGTAGTATTTTGTATTCTATATGTCTATGTTTTCATTGTTTCAACATATTTTACCAACATCATTTTTGGTAAGTAGCTGTTTTCTAATGTAGCATTGTATATATATGTTTATATGGCTCTATATTCATAATTCTGTCAATCTCTATCAATTTATCCATCTACCAATTAATAAATATATACATATATGCATATATATACATATATATCAGGTTGATGCATAAATTCTGCAGTGTTGGGAGTTTGTTTATTGTTTGTCATTTGTCATTGGAGTGCAGTGTTATGCTTGTGAATATGCCTTGCATTTTGAGGATATGAAGAAAGAGCTATCTGTGGACTAAAGAAAAAGGAGGATCAAGTGAAAAAAACAAACACTTTGGACATTTTCTTCTGTTTGAGTTTAACAGAGAAGCGAAGGCAGTGGAGGCGCTCAAACATTTCTGCCATGTACAGGGAGAATGCCACAGGGGAAAGCACAGCAATAAATTATTTTTGTCATTTCAAAAAAGACCACTTTGACTTGAATGATTCCCTATGTTCAGGAAGACCATTAGGCTTTGATGAAGTACTTTTAAATGCTTTAATCCACAATGATCCACATCAGTAAACCTGAGAACTGGCAAATGTGATGAACTGTGATCAGTCAACCATCATGTAACATTTGCATTCCATGGTCAAGTGAAAAACACTATGAACTTATGCATCAGTCCAATATATATACATATTATTTTCTTAGCGGTTTCTTTGGTGGATTGCATATAACATCTTTTTTTTTTTTTGAGTTGGAGTCTCACTCCGTCGCCCAGACTGGAGTGCAGTGGCACGCTCCTGGCCACCGCAGCCTCAACCTGCTGGGCTCCAGCGATCCTTCCGCCTCAGCCTTCCAAATAGCTGGAACTACAGGTGCGCGCTACCAGGCCCGGCTAATTTTTTGATTTATTGTAGAGATGTGGTCTCAACAAGTTGCTCAGGCGGGTCTCGAACCCGCGGGCTCAGGCAATCCACTCACCTCGGCCTCCCTACATATAACATCTTAATGTAAAACTTTCTTGATTTGTTTAATGCCAATATAGTTTAAATAGCAGACAAAAACTTTGTTCCTGTGTATTAATAGCTCCTTTATCTCTCCCTTCTTTTGAGATTTTATTTTCCTACAAATTATTTCTTTATTCATTGTATGCCCACAACTAAAATGCAAAATTATCACATTTTGCATATTGTATGCTAAATTAGATGGGAGAAAAATATATTGCAAACAAAAGAATGACTTTTAATATCTTTTTGTTTATGTAATCAACCTTTGATATTGTTCTTTATAGTTCCATATAGATTCTAATTATTCTGTAGTGTCCTTTCATCTTAGTCTATATGACACTCCTTAGTATGTTTTGTATGGAATGTCTGGGAGCAATAAATTTTCTCATTATTATTTTTCTGATAATGTTTTAATTTTTCCTTTTATGAAAAATAGGCTGGCTTTTCTTTTTTAGAAACTTGCTCATGGAAGGTCTTTCTGCCATGAAACTTCCTTTTTCCTTCTCTTCTTCTTGTTAATAAACTCTGCTTTAAAAAAGAAAGAAAGAAAAAAAAGAAAATATAGTTTTGCTGGATGTAAGAATCTTGGCTGACAGGTGTTTTTATTTTCCCCCCAGAATTTTGAATATGACATGTGACTGCCAACTAACTTCCATGGTTCTTGATTTAAAAATAAGTAAATAAATCAACTGATAATCTTATTGAGGCTTACTTGTATATGGTAACTTGCCATTCTCTTATTGCTTTCAAGATCTTTGGCTTTGGCTTTCTACAGTTGGATTAAGAAGGATCTGCATGTGCATCTCATTGAGTTTGTCCTCCTTGAGGTTCACTGTGTTTTTTAGATGTGTAGATTATTTTTTTTTACTCAAATTTGAGAAGTTTTTAGTCATTATTTTTTCAAATGTTGGTTTTGCCTTTTTAGCTCCCTCCTCTTCTTCTGAAATTTCCATTAAGTGTATTGATACATTTGTTAAGATTCTGTCAGTCAATAAGACTTTGTGCACTTTTCTTCATGCTCTTTCTCTTCCTCAGACAGGATAATCTTAAATTGTCTATCTTCTAGTTTGTTGACTTTTTTCCTTGTGCCTACTTGAATTCGTTGTTGAAAATTTCTAGTAAATTGTTCATGCTGCTAGTAGCAATTTTAAACTTTGAAATATATATGTAAATGTCTTTATTAAGATTCTCTACTTAGTGAGACCCTATTCTAACATGTTCCACTATTATAGAATTATGTCTTCTAAGCACTTGTATATTAAATCCCTAACCCCTAAAATGACTGTGTTGAGGATAGAATTATAAGACCTTGAATGAGGTGATTAATGTTAACTGAGGTCATAAGAATGACACCCTTACTCAGTAGAACCAGTGCCCTTATAAAAAGTGAAACAGACATCAAAGCTTTTTCTTTGTCACGTGAGGATACAGTGAAAAGACAGTAATGTTTAGTCCAGGAAAAAAGTACTCACCAAAAACTTCACCATACCAGACACTGATCTTAAATTATTCATCTCTAGAACTATGAAGAAAAATTTCTTAATACACCTATTCTATGGTTTCTTTTTATGGCAGTCCAGTCAAGACAGATTTTGATACCAAAAAGTGGGGTGCTATAATAAATACCTAAATATTTGTAAGAAGCTTTGGAAGTGGCTAATGAGTAGAAACTAAAAGAGTTTTGAGGTGAATGTTAGAAATACTGACTTTAAGGGCAATCTAGCAAGGTCTCAAATATGAATGAAGAGCATGTTTTTGGAAAGTAGACCAAAGGTGATATTTGTTATAAAACAAAAAAGGAAAAAACAAAACAAAACCTGGTTGAACTGTGTTTTAGTGTTTTGTGGAAAATAGTATTTGCAAGTGGTAAAATTGGACACTTGATTGAGGGAATATCTAGCAAAGTATTGTAGAAATTAGGTGTTTTTATTCTGACTACTGATAGTAAAATGAAAAGGAAAAGGCTGAATTGAAGAAGATAATGTTTTTGGTTTTTCTTTTTAATTTTGAAGAAGAAAGTTTCAAGCAAAACAAATCATTTGGAAAATTCTCAGTCAATCCATATCGCAAAAAAAATTAAAAAAAACAGAGAGAGCATTCTGAATGAAATGCTAAGAGTATAAATAAACAACCATTTGATAAAGAGATGATGGTTGTGACTCATGGACTTAATTAGCCATATCAGCTAATATAAACTAACTAACTAATTCAGTAAAGTCTATGTAATATTTTGGTGTGTGGCCACTGAAGTCTCTGCTTTGCTAGCCTAGTGGTCATTTAATGGTTGGACAGAAATTTCTTTAAGTGCTCAGCTCCAATAAATCTCATAGACTTTGCCAAGTGACTCATGTGTGTTGAGTCTTACCACCAATACAAAGGCAGGATGTTTATAACTCTGCCTCATCCTTCACGTTCTGTTCATACTGAACCTCAAGTCTAGTTAAAGGTGAAACCTCAAATACTTTTGAAGTCTTTGCTGTGCATGCCCAGAGTCCTGGTTATAAACATAATATGTACATGACCTTTTAGATTCATGGGAATATTTAGACATTTTCAGAGACCTGAATCGATATTTAATTTTAATTTTTTCATTTTAAGATTCTTGATCAGCTTGTTGTCTTCCACTATTATTATCATTGTAAGCAGCTGCATTATTAAACAATTGTCAATGTTTGTTTTTCCCAAATGCTCCTGTGGAAACGACTGTTTGGATTGAGCAAAGTCTAAATCAGGTCAAATAAAGACAAACTCTATGAATGAGGTTTCCGGGGAATTACCAGATAAATCAAGTAATAGCAATACTCTGAGAATGGTGTTTGAGAAAATTTCCAAACTTGTGCTGTCTACTCCAGTGGCTGTTAACCTTCAGATTTCTACTGTTTGCAGGGATATGGAGTTAGGAAGATGTGGATAAGAAGACAAGCTAATGGGATTGCAGGCTAATGTTATTTTTAGCAAAATTCAATTGCTCTTACTGAGATTCAGGAATTTTTTTGAATAAATATTATTTTGACTATTGAAAACTTTTTAAAAATATTCCCTACATTCCAGAATTCTTAAAATTTTCAACTGCTGTATTTTTTTTCTAGAGTTATTATTACTTTTATGACAGAACAGTTTTCAAAAATGCCCTACTCCGTCAACACTACTGATATCACCTAGTAATGTTTTTTAGTTTTCCGTGTACAGGTCTTTTTTATGTTTTGTTTGTTTTTTAAATTTCTTTCTAAGTATTTAATATGTTGGATGCCATGCTGAATCATTTTTATTTCCATTTCTTGTGTATTACCATAACATAACAGCTATTTCATTTTTGTATGTTATCTTTTATCTTTTGACCATTATAAGTTTATTTAATAATTCTAGAGGCATTTTTACAGATAGTTTTCTGCAGTCATTATTAGATCGTCTGCAAATAATATCAATTTGATTTTTTTCCTTTCCATTCTGTATAATTTTAATTTATTTTACTTGTCTTATTTTATTGGCTAGGATCTCCAGTTATAATATTGCGTAGAAATAGTTAGGTCGACTTGTTACACTTAAAATATGTCTCCTTTCAAATCTTCAGTGGAAGGAATTCAGTCTTTTAACATTAAGTTTGGTGTTAGCACTTTATATTTTGAAGAAACCCTTTAATAGATTGAGGAAGTTGTCTTCTCTTTTAAGTTTTCTGGAACTCTTAGTATAAATGTATATTAAATTATGTTAAATTTTGTTTTTTTGCATTTTCAAAGATTAATCTATATATGACAAATATATATATGTGTGTCATTCATTGATTTTTGTTGTTGTTGTTCCTGCTGTTCTTCTGAATATTGGTTGCATATTCTAGATTCTTTGTATGTCTGACTAATTTTGAATGGATCTAGATGTTGTGCATTTTACATGAATGAATGTGGAATTTTGTCCTATTACTTTAAATATTGTTTATTGATCTTCTGTCTGGATCCACTTATGTTAGTGGGAGTCAGTTTGATATTTTGATCATTTTATAGAGAAACTTTTTACACAGTAGATCAGGAGAAGCTTATCATTACTAAGGTAAAGAAACCTATTTAAATAACATATTTTAAGAAAGAGATCATAAAATTTCATAGGGAAAAAGAAAGTATCATTCTGGTTTGAATTGATGATATCCTTTGTCTTCCAACTCTTAGTAAAACACAAACTATTCCCAACCCAGTATGAACTCTGGAAATTGTTCTGCTCTTGCTTTTAAATGGCTCTTTCTCCAGTCTAAATAGTTTAGTCTCATGCATGTGTTGCTGGGTGTGGTGTGGTGTGATGCTCCCTGAGTTTTTGACTCACCACAGAAAAGAATTTCAGAATGAATGAATGAATGAATAGCTTAAGACAACTCATTAGAGAAAGAAGGAGGCATGCCTGATGGGTATGGGCATCTTAAGAGAAAGAATGTGCATTTGCCTTTGATAAAAATCTTCACATACATTTACAGTGATTATTGTGCTAGCCATGAATATGACAGCGGGGTGATTACCATATCTCCACCTTTGATGAGTTACTAGGGTGGGCTCTTCTGATAAATCTACATTTTAGTCTGCAGAATCTGGTGTGCATGGTTGGTTGGGTGAGGGCCATGGACTAATAAGAAATATGCCTGGATGCTCACCCATTCTAACTTAAAACTGCCTGCAAGAACCTTAGCTATGTCTAACCTACATGCCTCACATGTACAGATCAATACTGAACCAAAATCTCAAAGAGTCTCCTGAAAATCTCTTTTTCTCTCTGTCTCTCTCTGTTCAACTCACTCTCCTCTGATAGACTATTCTGGTTGTTTTGATCTTTCTGCCATTTGATATTTGTTTCCTGCACTCACCAAATATGTCCTGTTATATTTCTATTCTATTCTTCAACCTAGAAAATAAACTTGAGTCTGTAAGCAGGGAAAACTGCCATTTTCACTTTGATATGTTTTTATTCTCTTACTAGTCACAGTCACCTAACATCTACTTGTCAATGTCTGAAGATATTGTGTGTGTGTGTGTGTGTGTGTGTGTGTACATGCATTTGAAAGGACATGACATGACTTTAATATACTAATGAAAGGACATGATATGATTTAATATACACAATGAGCTCCCATTTTAACATTGCTTAAATCTCATGTCTTCCTAGCAGTTCACCTAACATACTCTCTAATCACTAGCCAAGGACAGAACCAGTTTCTCTGAGGTAGCTATTGATAATTGTTTTACAAACTCCCTTTCCAACTTGTCTTGTACTAATTAGCTTTTTTATTTCAAGTATTTGCCTCCACCCATAAGACCCAAGTTAACCTAATCACCCTTTGTGACCTTCATGACAGACAGACCCACCATCATGGCAGAAATCATGCAACTAACTCACCCATCTGCCTGCTGTCCATCACCTGATATCAGTACACTTACCTGCCCCTTTGTGATAATGTGGAGCAGACCACCATCCAATCACCTTAATGACCTTCCCTCATCAAAGGGAAGGATTAAAAGGAGTCAATCACAAGCAGCCAGTTGCCATTGCTTTGCTAAACTCTGGTGTGTCCACGTGACTCTCTGAGCTACCGCTGCCATGTTTCTTAGCATTGGCTCCCTTCTCTACCTTAGGGGGGTGAATATCCTCTTTCTTTCTCTCTCATTACAATGACATTGCTGAAGAGATCATGACTTAAAAAAAGAAGACTGGCTGATAATTTTGAAGAACAAATGGAGACAGCTAAATGAAACTACATAAACAGACGTTCAAGGAGGTATAATTTTTAAAAATAACAGAAATAAATGACTCAGTGTAAGAAATATGTTCAAAATTGTTGCTTTTAAATATTACAGAAAATTCAATGGTAAAAACTTTTACATTTATTATTTTAAGATTCTTATTATTATTTCTTTAGTTCAGTAGTTTTAAGGAGTACAAATAGTTTTCAGTTTCATGTTTGCTTTGTATAGTGATGAAGTCTGCGCTTTAAGTGTACCCAATACTCCCACCTGTGCACATTGTACCGAAGAAGTGAAGGGTTTTCTCTAAGTTTTCTTCTAGGATATTTATGATTTCAGGTCTGACATTTAAGTCTTTAATCTATCTTGAGTTAATTTTTGTTTATGAGGAGATATAGGGATCAGGTTTCATTTTTCTGCAAGTAGCTATCCAATTTTCCCAGAACCATTTGTTGAATAGTGTTTCCTTTCCCCAGTGTATGTTTTTGTCTGTTTTGTCAGACATGGTTGACTGTAGGCATCTGGGTATAATTCTGTTACATTGGCCCATGTGTCTGCTCTTATGCCAGTACCATGCTGTTTTGGTTATTATAGTCTTGTAGTATAATTTGAACTCATATAATGTGATGCCTTCAGTTTTGTTCATGTTGGCTAGAATTGTGTTTGTGATTCAGTTTTTGCTCCATAAGGATTTTAGAATTTTTTTTCCAATTCTGTGAAAAATGACATTGGTAGTTTGATAGGGATTGATAGAATCTGTAGATTACTTTGGGTAATATGGTCATTTTAACCATTTTTATTCTTCTAATTCATAAGCAAGGGACATTTCTCCATTTGTTTGTGTTCTCTACAATTTATTTAATCAGTATTTTGTAGTGTTCCTTGTAGAGATCTCCAACCTTCTTCGTTAAATGTATTCCTAAGTATTTTAGCTTTTCGGCTGCTACTGTAAATTGAATTGAGTTCTTGATTTGATTCTCAGCTTGATCACCTTTTAAAAAAATTTTTTTAAACTTTATTGTGTTTTAAAGATATGGGGTAAAAGTCAGGATTAGGTCCATAAGTAATCTATATGCAGGTGAAGTTTGGGTCTCCAACTAGTACCCACTTCCCCTGTTTTAGGATCAGGTACCCATTATGTTATTACATGCATCTCCTTCCTTCCCTCCCCTGACAGTGTCCCACAACTGCTAATCCTTTCCTTGTGCTATTGTGAGTAATGTTTAGGTCCCACTTATGAGTGAGAACATGTGGTATTGGGTTCTTTGTTTCTGTGGTAGATTGTTAAGAATGATTGTCTCTAATCCCATCTCATTTGCTGAGAAGTCCATGACTTTGTCTTTCTTTACGGCTGCATAGTATTCCATTGTGTGTACGTAACACCTTTTCTTTATCCAGTCTACTTTTGATGAGCAGTAAGACTGGTTCCATGTTTTTGATATTGTGAATAGTGCAGCAATGAACATGCATGTGCAGGTATTTTTGTAGAACAATGTGTGCTTTTCTGTGTATATTCCCAGAAGGGGGATTGCTGGATCATATGGAAGTTCAGTTTTTAGTTTCCTTAGGTATTACCACATTATTTTCCGAAGAGGTTGGACTATCATACACTTACACCAAGAGTAGTGTACAAGCTTCCTCTTTTCTCTGCACTCATGTTTTTTGTTTTATTAATGATGGCCATCCTTACTTGGGAAAGATGTTATCTCAGTGTGGTTTTGATTTTTGTTTCTCTGAAGATTAGTGAGGTTGAACATTTTTTCATCTGTCTGTCGGCTGCTCTTATGTCTTCTTTTGAGAAGTGTCTATTCAGGTATTCTGCCCATTTTTAAAAGGTTTTTAGCTAGAATGGATGCTGGATTTTGTCTGAAGCCTTTTCTGAGTCTAATGATATAATCATATGGTTTATGTTTTTACATATGTTGATGTATTGACTTGCATGTATCAGCTTGCTGATGCTGAACAAGCTCTGCATCCCAGGAATGAAGCCTCCTTGATCATGGTGAATGATTATTGAGATTTGTTGTGAAATCTAATTTGCTAGAACCTTGTTGAGAATTTTTGCATCTATGTTTATCAAGGAGATTGGTCTATAGTTCTCTTTCCTTGTTGGGCCTTTGCAAGATTTATGTATCAGTGTGATGTTGGCTTTATTAAATGATTTAGAGAGAGTTCCATCTTTCTTGATTGCTCAGAATACTTTTGTTAGGATTAGTATTAGCTCTCTTTGTATGTTTTTTAGAAATCAGCTGGGAATCTGTCTGGCTAGAATTTTTTATTTTATTTTTTATTTTTTAGGTAACTTTCTTTTTGTTTCAACCTAGGGAGCTTGTGTGGTGTCAGAAAGTCCTTCATTTCATTTAGGTTTTCTAGTTTGTTTTTGTATAGGTGTGCATAGTAATCTCTGATAGTGTTTTGAATTTTTCTGGGATCAGTTATGACTTCATCTTTTACATTTCTAATTGTGTTTACTTGGGCTTTTTCTCTTTTTTTCACTATCGATGTGACTAGGGGGTCTGTCAATCTTATTTATACTTTCAAAGGACCAGGTTTTTGTTTTGTTGATTTTTTTCCAAGATATTTTTGTCTTTATGTCCTGTAGTTGGGCTTTATTTTGGTGATCTGGATTCTTCTGATGAAATTAGGGTTTTGTTGTTCTTGCCTTTCTAGCACTTTTAGGTGTGATGTTGTTTACTTGTGATCTTTCTGCTTTCTTGATGTGTGTGTAGAGTTATACATTTCCCTTTAGTACTGATTTCATGGCATCCCAGAGGTTCTTGTAATATTTGTCTTTGTTTTATCTTGTTTCCAGAAATCTTATAATTTCTGTCTTGATTTCCATGTTGACCCAGGAGTCATTCAGGAGTATATTGTTTAATGTCAATGTCTTTGTGTGTTTTGGCGGGGGGGGGGGGGGAGCTTGCTGATGATGACATTTTTTATTCCACGGTGGTCTGAGAAGATGCTTGGTAATATTTAGATCTTATGGAATTTGATTGTGTTTGATTTGTGGCCAAGGATGTGGTTGATCTTGGAGTATGTTCCATGTGGTGACAAGTAGAATGTATATTCTGTGCTTGTTGCATGTAGTGTTCTGCAGATACTTATTAAATCCATTTGTCCAAGCATCAAATTGAGGTTCCAGATCTTCTTATTGAGTTTTTACCTTCATGATCTATCTAGGATTATTAGTTGGGTATCTAAATCCCCAGTTATGATTGTGTTAGAGTCAACGTCCTCCTTTAGTTTACTTAGTAGTTACTTTATAAATCCTGGTGCTTCTGTGTTGGGTGTATATATGTTTATAATGGATATTTCTTGCTGATGGATTGAACCTTTTACCATTATGTAGTGTCTTCCTGAATTTTTTTAAATTTTTGATGGCTTGAAGGGTTTTTTTTGGGGGGGGGGGCTGGTATTAAAATCACAGGGTTTTTTGACCTTTTTTTGTTTTCTGCTTGCCTGAAAGTTTATTTTCCAACCTCTGACTTTGAGTCTGTGGGTGTCCTTTGTAGTGAGATATGTTTCCTGGAGGCAGCATATTGTTGAGTCATGCTTTTAAAATCTAGTTTGTCATTCCATGTATTTTCAGTGGTACATTCAGTCCATTAAGATTTGTGTTAGGCCGGGCTCAGTGGCTCAGCCTGTAATCCCAGCAATTTGAGAGGCCAAGACAAGTGGATTGCCTGAGCCTGCAGGTTTGAGACCTGCCCAGGCAACTTGATGAGACCTCCTCTCTGCAATAAGTTTTTTTAAAAAAAATAGCCAGGCATGGTAGCGCGTGCCTATAGTTCTGGCTACTTGGAAGGCTGAGACAGAAGGATCGCCAGAGCTCAGCGGGTCAAGGATGCAGTGGCCAGGAGTGTGCCACTGCACTCCAGGCTGGCCGACAGAGTGAGACTCCAACTCAAAAAAAAAAAAAAAAAGATTTGTGTTGATTATTGAAATGTGAGAGTTTAACTCTGTAATAAGTCTCTTATAAGGCTGTTTTGTTTTCTTTTAACTGTCATGTTACTATATGTATGTGTTTATTTTTTTTAAATTTATTTGTTATTTATTTATTTTTTTGAGTTGGAGTCTCACTCTGTCACCCAGACTGGAGTGCAGTGGCCGCTCCCAGCCATGCAGCCTCAACCTGCTGGACTCGAGTGACCCTTCCGCCTCAGCCTTCCAAGTAGCCGGAACTACAGGCGCGCACTACCACACCCGGCTAATTTTTTGATTTGTTATAGAGATAAGATCTCACCAAGTTGCCCAGGTGGTCTCGAACCCACGGGCTCAGGCAATCCACTCACCTCAGCCTCCCAAAGCGCGGGATTACAGGCTGAGCCACCGAGCCCGGCTTATGTGTGTGTTTTTAATTTTGCATGTGTGTTGTATGTTCTGTTAGCTCTGTATTTGCCTATACTCTTGTGAAGTGCATGGTTGTTTGTATTTTTATTTATTTCCATCAGTGCTTAATGTCTTCTTAAGCATCTCCTATAGAGCTGGTCTGGAAGCAGCATAATCTTAGAGACTGGATGTCTGGGAAGGATTTTAATTCTCTATCACTGATGAAGCTTAGCTTAGCTGGGTAGGAAATTCTTGGTTGGAATTTTTTAACTTCGAGAATTTTGAAAATAGGACTCCATTCCCTTCTAGCTTATAGTGTTTCTACCAATAAATCTTTTGCTATTCTGATTGGTCTTCCTCAGTAGGTAGTCTGATCTTTCTCTCTCACTGCCTTTACAAATTTTTATTCTATACCTATTTTCTGTAGGCAAATTACTATGTGTCTAGGGGTTGGCCTTCTCATTTGATGCCTTGCAGGGGTTCTCTAATCTCTTATATTTGGATAGTTGCATCTCTGGTGAGATGGGGAAAGTTTTCTTGGATAACCTCATGGAATGCTTGTTTCAAGGTATTTTCTACTTCCCTTTCTGCTTCTGTGATATTAATCAGGTATAAGTTTGGTCTCTATATAATTACACATCTCTTGCTTTGCTCCTTCTTTATGAATCTTCTTTCTATGTTTTTAACAGATTGGGTTAACTTTTTATTTTCATCTTGAAGCTCTGAGATTTTTTTCCTCTGCTTAGCTAATTCTTCATTCCATGCTTGTCAGCTTTTTGTTTATTTTCTAGATGAATTTTTTGTGGCCCAAATCCCTGGCCATTTCTCTCAGTGTTACTTCTTGTATTTCTTGTTCACTCTTTTCCTCTACTCCCTGATCTCTGTTGCATTCTGAGTTCAATCATGAATGATTTCCATTATTTGGGCTCTGAGATCTGTTTTTTCCAGTGCCGTTTTTTTGGACTCTGGGATTTACCTGTGTTTTTCCATTGATTTTGCCTCAATCTGTGACAGAGCACTTTTCTTTCTCTTTAATTCCATTGTTCTGTGATGGAGGGAGAAGTTTTCACTTCTGTTGTTTGCTAAACCCGCTATCCTTCTCTGAGCAGGACCTTCAAATTTGTTCTATTTTGAAACAGGGCTGGGGGTGGGAATCTTTGCTGTCTCTTTGTAGTTTTGAGAGTCAAATAATGTTTAAGATGGGGAACGAGGATTCAGAGACTACTTGCAGGTCACTATGTTCACTGACCAGGGTATGGGTCCCCTGAGACCCACTCCCCACCACCATACAATATTTCAATGCAGTGGGACATATGTGTACACCTCTGAGTCCAAGATAAAATAAAAGAAATGAGGAGAATAAAGTAAAGTAGAAGGTAAAAGAACAGACAAAACAAAACAAAAAACAAAACAAAAGAAAATATACCAAAAAAAAGGGGGGGAACTGCAAAACGAACATTCACACACACATTCACACAAACAAAACAAAAATAACAAAAAACATAATAGGAAAAAGAACACACACACACACACACACACACATACACACCAACAAAAAATGAATGAAGAAGAAAAATAAGCAAAAATTGCTGAGCACTGAGTACCATCTTGTCACAGGTTCTCTCTACTGCTCACAGGTAAGACTGCCAGGTTGAGTTTTCTGTCTACTGCTGAGTGTGTTTGTTGGTCAGCGTCATGGAGGGCATCAGTCCTCCACTCCTGCCCTCCCTGTCTCTGTGTCAATGGGGGTATCTTTCCAAGAAGGAGGTGGTGAACTGTCTCTTTCCCAGGTGTTGGTGGTAGTTGCACCAGTCAGGTTCATTTTATAGTACAGTATGCCCTGTGGAGGCACCGTCCAGGCTCCACCCGGGTTTTTCTTCCTCAGCCATACCTTCACCATGTGAATCTGAGATTTGGTTGGTTGCTGACAAAAGGGGCTTGGGTCAGGCCAGTACTCACCACTACTCTGGCTGGGTCTTCCTTGTCCTCTTTTGATTGCACCCTTTGTCCTGTGGCTGGACCAAAGTGGGGTATGATGCATCCGGAACTCTGCACCTACTCTGTCCCCCCTCTGAAGATTATGCTTTTGGGATATTCTCTCTAGGTTCACAGTCAATCCCAAAGTGAGGTGGAGTTCACCTGCTAGTTGCAAGGCACCAGTCTGTAGCTTAATGGTGGGAACTCTGGAGCACTTCCCTGACCAGGTTTCAAGATGATGGCAGGTTGCTTGTGTAATCTCCCCCAGTGGTACTCAGTCTTTTGTTCCCTTACTGTGCTCCCTCCAAGGCCTTTGCTGCCAGTGTCTAGCCTGGTGCTGGAGGTGGTGGTGACAGAGTCAGGCATTGAGTGGCAGTTGCTTCCAGGAGTTTCTTCCCAAGGAGGGCTTTCATTTCATTTCATTTTTTTTTATGTTGTTGAATTCAATTTGTTAATAATATTTTGTTGAGGTTTTTTGCATCTATGTTCATAAGGGATATTGGTCTGTAGTTTTATTTTTATGTGAGTGTCTTCCTGACTTTGGTATCAGGGTGATACTAGCTTCCTAGAATTAATTAGGGAGGATTCTCTTTCTCTTAAGTGTTGTGGAATAGCTACAGAAAATTGGTATCAGTACATTGAAGGTCTGCTAGAATTCAATTGTGAGTCCATCAGGTTCTGCAGTTTTTATTTTTGGGGACTCCTAATTACCATTTCAATCTCACTACTCATTATTGGTTTGTTCATGGTTTCTATTACTTTTTGATTCAAGGTGGGGGGCATTTATGTTTAAAGAATATATCCATTTCCTCTAGATTGTCTAGTTTGTGTGCATAGAGGTGACCATAATAGTGTCAGATGATCTTTTGAATTTCCATGATACCAGTTGTAATGTCTTCATTTTTATTTCTGATTGAGTTAATCTGACACTTCTCTCTTTGTTTCTTAATTAATCTAACTAGTAGTCAATCAATTTTGTTTATATTTTCAAAGAACATCTCATTATTTTATTTATCCTTTGTATTTTTTTATTTTAATTTTATTACATTCTGATATGACTTTCACTATTTTTTTTTTCTTCTGCTAGCTTGGGCGTGTATGTGTATGTGTGTGTCTGTGTGTGTGTGTGTGTGTGTGTGTGTGTGTGTGTCTGTTACTATTTCTTTGAGGTGCTATTTTAGGTTGTTACTATGTGGTCTTTTAGTCCTATTAATGTAGGAATTTAGTGCTATAAGTTTTCCTAAAAGCACATCTTGGTTATGGCTCAGAGATTTTGATAACTTGTTTCATTGTTGTCATTTGTTTTGAGGAATTTGTAAATTTTCATCTTGATTTCATTGTTGACCCAAGGATTTTTAGGAGCAGATTGTTTACCTTCCATGTTTTTGTTTGATTTCATCAGTTCTTCTTGGAGTTAATTTCTAGCTTTATTCCACTGTGGTCTGAGAAGATACTTGATATTTTGATTGGTTTTGAATTTATTGAAACTTAATTTTTGGCCTATTATATGGTTTCTCTTGGAGAATGTTCCATGTGATAATAAAATAATGTATATTTTATAGTTTTGGGGTGGAACGTTCTGTAGTCTGTTATCTCCATCTGCTCTAGGGTCTGGTTTATTTGTTGACTTTCTGCCTTGATGATCTGTCTTTTTCCTGTCAATGGAGTGTTGAAGTCTCCCACTATTATTGTACTGCTATGTCTCTCTCGCTCTTTTTTTTTTTTTTAGGTCTAATAGAATATTTTGTATAAAGTTGGGGACTCTGGTGTATGTGTTCTTTTTGGGTTGGTTCCTTTATTATAATAGCCATCTTTGTGTTTTTTTACTGTTCCTAATTTAAAGGTCACTCTATCTGATATGAAAATGGCTACTTCTGCTCATTTTGGGTATGCATTTTCATGAAATATTTTCTCCCTTGCCTTTACCTTGAGTCTATAGAGCATTTGTGATTTAAGTGGGTCTATTGCAGGCAGCAAATATTTGAATTGTGGTTTTTTTTTTTTAAATATTTTCTGACAGTTTATATCTTTTTAGTGGTGTCATAGAGACCATTTGCATTAAGTTAATAATGATTGTAAGGTATTATTCCATTCATCATACTTGTTGTTATCTGGTTATTATTTATTTTCTCAATAGTGTTGGTGTTCATAAGGCATGTGAACTTCATGATTTCCAGTGTTTTTCTATTGATGAAATTCAAACTTTTTTTCCAGTATTTATAAAATTATTTGAGTTTTTCTAGTTGACTGGCCTAGTGCTGACAAATTCCCTCAGTTTTTGCTTATTTGGGAAAGTCTTCATTTTTCCTTCATTTATGAATATTAATTTTGTGGGATACAAGATCCTTGGCTTACTATTATTCCATTGAGGAGACTGAAGATGGCATCTTAATCCTTTCTGACTTGTAGGGTTTCTTCTGTGCATTCTGCTACTTTTAGTCTGATAAATTTATCAGTTATTTGATGCTTTTGTCTTACTGTTCTTAAAATTATTTCCTTCACATTAACTTTGCATAACTGTATTATTATGTGCCTTGGGGATCAACTTTTTATAATAAATCTTCCCGGGGTTCCTTGTGCTTCTTGTATCTGTATGTTTAAATCTCTGGCAAAGATCGGGAATTCTTCCTCCGTTATTTATTTATTTCCTAATATAAGTTTTTCAAGCCTGTTGCTTTTTTTTTTCTTCCTCAGGAACATCTGTGATTCTTACATTTGGACGTTTTACATAATCCCACATTTCTTGGAGATTTTGTTCTGTTCTTTTGATTACTTTCTCTTTATTGTTGCCTAATTGAGTTAATTTGATCTGTATTTCAATCAAAGGAAATTTTTAGTAAATAATTTTTAAATTTATCAATAGATTAATTTTTACCTAATCTCTTTATTTATTTCTTCAAGCTCTGAGATTATTTCTTCCATTTTTATTGTCTACACTTAAATCCTTCTATTGCTATTGTACTTCTCTAAATGATCTTTTCATTTCTAGAATTTTATTTTTTTAAAGTGTCTATTTGGATAATTTTTTATTCTTGTCCTGAATAGTTTTAAAATTTCTTTATATTGGTTTTCTACTTTCTCCTGAAGCTCATTTAACAATTTTATAATCAACCTTTTGAAGTCTGGTTCTAGAATTTCAAAAAATTTCATTTTGTTTAGGGTCCATATCTGAAGAGCTAGTGTGGTATTTGGAGGTATTAAAGAACTCTGTTTTATTTTATTTATTTATTTTTTTATTGTCAGAATTATTTTTTCATTCCTTTTCATTTGAGTAGACTATTTCTTCTTCTTTGAGATTGGCAAGTGACTGACATAGGTACTGTAAGGTTTCCTTGGTTATATATAGCCTTGATTTTGTGAGTTTCTCACTTACCACTTGTGGCAGTTCTGTGCTGGGTACCTACACTGACTCATGGTGTTCTGAGTGGCCAGAGTGACTTGAAAAGTGGTGTTAGCTGAGGTCTGGGATTAGGCCTTCCACAAAGCTGAGGAATTATATCAGTTGTGGTAGTCTGTACTTTTGACCTCTGGCCAGGAAGTGATGCTTGTGAGAGAAAACTAGCTGCAATGATGAGGTTTCTCCTTGGCAATGTTGCACCTGGGAAGTGCCCTGCCAACCCAAGGACTCTGAGGGTTACCCAAGTTCTGTATTTTAAGCCTTCAAGGGCAGTGTGTATTTGATGGAGGTAGGAGCTCAAACACCCCACAAGAGTGCATTCTTGGCTACCCCAGTGGGATTAAGAGGGAGTCCTAGGATACTGACAGGATGCTGTTGTGCACGGTGGGCCCAGAAAAGTTTACACAGGGAGTGAGAAGTCTTACTCGGCTACCCATTTTAGCCTCAGGCAGTCTGTCTTCTGAGTGTCAAAGTGCAGCTTGCCTCAGCCTGCCCCAGACAAAAATTTTCTGCCTCTCTGGAGTTTAGTCTTGGGGTCCCTCTTCTCTCTGACTGACTAGAAAGCAGCCATTTGCGAGAATTGAATTCCTGTGAAAGGGTAGCTGGAGCTGAATATGACTTTTTTTTCCCTATACCACTCCATATGGATTTCTGCAAAGCGTGGCTGTGATTAAGGAACCTTCCTATGAGGGACTGGAGTCCTGCAAAGCTCAGAAGTCCCTCCAAGTCTGTGGCAGGGGGAGAGACATCCTCAATTCCCCTCACTCACCCTCTCCATTGTGTCTGAAGACTCTCATGGCCTTGATGATCCAGGCAAAAGTCTGGCTAGTTCCAGCTCAGGTCAATAGATTTTTCTCTTCTTTGTACTATGTGGTTATTATCACTCCTTTGCTGGGTTGTGGGAACATACTACTGGTCCTGTTCCTCTCTGAGGGCTGAGGAAATGCTCTATGTTTACCTGGCAGGAGAAACACTCTCTAGCTGCCTCATATTGTTCAACTTTCTGAAACTTGATTTTCAAGAGGTCTGTATATTCATTTTTTTGTAATTTCAAGATGACATGTTACTCTGAAAAATATAAATGAATAAATAAAGTTTTTACATGCCATTTTCATGGAGTTGTGTTTTTCTGGACTGAATACTCACCTGCCAGTGCAAATAGAAAACTAGTGTTATTATAAATATTTAAGTGGTATCTGTTTTCCCCAGTAGAAAACAATTTATATCATGGTATTAAGTAAGTGTACGATGAAAATAATAGGGCACATTTTAGAGGGGAAGCAAATTCACATCCTAATGCAATGTCTGCTGCTATCCTAAGATGTATTTTACATGATAATTTCCTGCAGTCACTGGTATCCCCTACTGCTGAAGTATAAACACATTTTTGATTCTTTGCTTTTCCTATCATGTACCTCATCTTCAGATTTTCATCATGCTTTAGTTACTTATTGGAAAAGATTCAGTACTGTAGTAAACTGATTTCATAGTATTAGGAAAACAGAGTACAATGGATAGCTAATCTTCACACCAGGATTATTTGAGTTTCCTTAATTTATGTTTCTTACAACATCACACCATGTAATGCAAAAAATAACTTAATATGAGGCTTAATGCTTTTTACACAAGAGGTGTTTAACAAATACTTATTGAGTAATTTATTAGAAGCAATGGTATATAGTAAAACAGGCTCGGGGGCAGGAGAAGGGGATTTAATTTAAGTGGATTGAAAACTTTAAAAAGTTACTTGACTTATTTATACCTTAGTTTTTTTGTCTCCAGTATGAAAAAGTTAATCTGAATTATTTCTAGGATCTTAAAAAAATCAATCCAGAGATATACAAGAAAGCACCATTTAGATATGTAAACATTTATATGTGCCTGGAGGTCTTCTTTTATACAGACTTTTGAATTTTCCACATGCAATTTTCGATGTCTCTTGCCCCAAATGAAACTACAATGATTGCTTCACTTAGAAATTTCTAGAAATCTTTGAAGGCTAATTTTTGCAACCCCTATTATTTTCTATGCCTTTTCTCACTCTCTGACTTACTAATAATGTCTGTGCCAAGGTGCCAATGCCATTGTGTATTTGACCTCAAAGTTTTTGGCAACACTTCTGTTACATTACCAGAGGTATCATTAGGTTTCCTGAGTTTGCTGCTTCCAGTGCCCATGGGAAGTTTAGTGAAACATTTCTTTCACTAATTTCTTTTAGTATTTCTCACATAAACTTTTCTTTCCCATAGAAATTAGAAATAAATCTTTGATAAGAGGATTGGAAGGCAAATAACAAAATAACAGACTCATAGAATAAAAAATCATTCCCAGCATTATCTTGTAACTTACCAGGAGAACTCTTTTATTGAAAGAACAAGAAGGATTGGCAATACCAACTAGACATATATTTGTACCCTAGGATATGCACCACTTAGTCTCAAATCAGACATTGTGCTAAAGACATGCTCAAAGCAGATTTGGAGTTTTCATTTGTTAAAATGTTACTCTCAAATCATTTCAAAGTGCATGTAGATTTGACAAGATGGGAGATAACTTAATTTGCAACAACTGAACTATTTTCATTCTCTGAGTCACATCAGGTATGACCTTTCAGTTTACAGCTTTCCTCTGGCCTTTTCAATTGCAGAAGCATATATGTAATGTGATCTTTAGCAGCAGGCACTCTCAATGGAATGAGAATAGGTAGTAGCAGGTGCTTTGTCATTCATGGTGGTAGCCTTGTTGCAAATCACAAATTAATGGACATTGCCATAAAAATCTAAATGATCAAACCTGTCCTAGTTTTCATAATATATGCAAATAGGTATTATAAACTCTAAAGCCTTATAGAATGGTTGTTTTTAAAAATCATAATAATTTTTTATTGCTAAGATAAAAACCCCTAATTACAATGCCAAGTGTACAATGGACTCTTTAAAGATGACCTATATTATTTTTACTGCTGTCTTATAGAAGTTTTCTTGTGTATTTCAATCAAAGGAAATTTTTAGTAAATCAATGTTTTATTTATCAATAGATTAATTTGTACCTAATCTCTTTATTTAATTCTGTATTTATTATGTTATTTTTAACATTTGGTCTGGGGAAATATTCACATTAATATTTATGCTTCAGTTGAAGGGTCTTATGTTTACATTCTGGAAAACAAATTAATATTGAAAATATTATTATTATAACTTAATTTTAAGAAAATATATTAAAAATTAAATGGTGGAGATTTTAGTTTGTATGTTTTAACCTTATAAAATTGTAAAAGACGTTTTGTCATTTGTGAAGAAAACTTAAAAGTAAGTGTAATCTAGTTTCTCAATAAATGTCAAAAAACCTTTACAAATACTTTTTTAGAAGTTAATAAATGTCGAACTAGATTTGGATAGACAATTAGTACAGAAACTTTCTTCTTTTGTGTGGCATTTTATGTTTTTCTTTAAAAATTGAATATTCTTCTTTTGTTAGAATGAAAATGATCTGATCATTGAACATTGTAATACATGTAGCACTTTGGAATTGTTTGTGGAGAAGGAACATGGCAACCTGCCTTCTTTGTGTTGTTCAACATACGACAGACGCCTTTTGGATGCTATATGGGGAAAACATGCTTGGCTGACTTTATGATTTTTTATTTTAAATTTTTAGATGAGTTTTCTTTCATGAAAACACTAGTGGAAGAAATGTCTTTTTGTTAATAAATCATTGCCTAAAAAGAAGAAAAGTTTAGAGTTGCTGCATTTAAAACATATATGTATTAGTTGAATAATTCAGAGTCAGCAATTAAAATAATACAAGTTTTAGTATAGGATAAGTGGTCCTATAATATCCATTTTGCCTGTCTATATTGGTTAAATTACCTCAAAATTAACAAAAATTGAAAAGGAGGTGTTGTTTCTAGTATTTCATGTATATATGTATACTTAGATGGAGTTTTAAGTAAGGTAGAATGGAGATATTTTGAAATCTAATTCTAAAGGGATTAAAAGTGGGCAAATCTTACTGAACCAGAGTTCAAAATTGCCTGACATTAAGAAAATATGTTTTGGGTCTTTTAAAACACAAAGTATACTTAGCCCTTGAATATTTTTACTTTTTATTTGCCAAAGCATACTTTTGAAGAAAATTTAATCTTCTAATTTCTCATTTATTTGCTCTAAAATTGTTAAGTTATTTTTTCAAACTCTATGTGAATTGCAAGAAATCTTTTAAGGATTCTATATATAACCTTTTAAAAGCCATTTTCTTGAGAGCAGAATATGGTTTTTTGCCACATACAAATGACCTTGAACATAAAAATTCCACATTTAGTTGAAATAATTCAAATAAAATAAATTGCAAATCCATTCTAAATTTGGTTAGTCTCTCCAGCCCTCAAAATATCTATGTTGTTGAAGAAGAGAGACATAAGGGATTTTTAGCCAGGCGGAATAACCCATTATAATTACCAGTCAACAGAGTTAATAATTATCACAGAGGATCTGTGGACACTTGCATGCAATATTAGAATTTAATAAAATGCAGAAAAATCATGACACTTTCCTCGCAACTTGAATATCCAAACTGCTAGACTTATTGTCATTCACTACATAACACTCTGTATTTATTTTATGGAGTATTTCTAAATTTACCATCTCATATTATAAGACGTGATTCTTTAAGTTCAAAATGATGTATTTAATTTTATTGTGTTTAGTTCTTGTTCTATCTCTAAGGCCTATCTCAAGTATAACGTTTAACATATGACTTTCCTTGTCTCATTCAGTGCTCCTTTTAATAGAATCCTATCATAATGACATTAAATAAGATTTAACTTAACAGCAAAGTATCTTTTTTTCTCTCTCTCTCTCACATAGAATTGTTTTCCTCTCCCCATAAATAATGTAAGTTCTTGGGGAAAGGGTTTTTTGTCTTTTACTCACTCTAGTATCATGGGACTAGTACTACCCACACGCAATATGTAATTGAATACTTTTATATTCCTTATATCAATAACCAGCTTGCTTTAATTTTTCTTAGGTTGAGATTATACTTTTGAAAATTTCAATTAACTCAATATATAATGATAAAATAGTTAAAAGCTAATAGAAAATCTTAGGGATAAAAAGAAGTTTCTGTTTCCAATTGGCTCCAGAGGAGTTATGAACTAATTATGCTGGATAAATAGTTTGCACAATATTACAAGAGGGCAGAATTGTGCACGTGCTTTTGGTCATTTACTTAAAAAACAAGAGTTCTTGTATTGACTCAGCTCTTACCCATTTGAGGTTGATCAGGTCACTTAATTTTATTGTACTTATTTTTCTTCAATTGTAAAATGAAGAAATTAGTCCAGATTTGCAGTTTTCAAACTTTTATACTGAAAGCCCCAGGAAAGAGTTCACCTTATAAACGGTAGGAGAAGCTGAACGTATGAAATTTTGGCCCTCCACTGTTTCTATTCCAAAGAGAACAATTCCAACTTTCACTTGAAAAATTTTGTTAGCCTATATGAGTTCATTTTAAGGGACAAATGTATCTCAAAGCTAAAAGTAAGATTATATATCATTGAAATGATTATCTGTAAAGGTCCTTTCTACTTCAAGGTCGGTGAATCTAGATTTTGTCTTTAACCTTCAATGAAACTGCTTCTTGAAATTCCCCAGAGTTTTGATCTCCACTCTCCATGATTCTCTTCAAATAATCCTCTAATTTTGCACACCAGAACAAGGAATAAGAAAGCTCACAATGAAATGTACCTCTGTATTTTGCAAAATAGAGTAAATTAATTGCTTGTTCCTTAACATTTTTTTCAAATCTTAAAAAAAAATTGCTTTATTGGCAACCTCTTTTAATTTGTCGCATTTCTGCCCAATTGGTAATTTACCAGTTTATTTTTACTTTATTGAAACTGTTTGCTTCCCATTAGGATACCTAGGTAACAAGCAAGAAATTTCCAGTAAAAGAGGAAAAGGTTTTCCATAGTTACTTTTCTATTAGGCACCTCTATTAACTTTAATTTTGTGGGACTAAATTTGAAACACAAACGAACGTTTGCAATGCTCACTTTTTAAGTGAACTTAAAATTTGTAACAAAAACCAGATAAAGTAGCAAACTAGTCTAAACTTCATAAACACATTCTACAACCAAAAGCAACAAAAGTGAATCCATTAAGTCTTTGTGTAGTTAAACATCAATTCTGCATCTCACAGATTTCTTCCTCTTCTGAAAAATGTATGTGACATTTTTTAGGGCTGTCACAGCACAGCTTCCTAAAAAATGTATTTACTGATGAAAACAAATATTATAAAGATAATATAGAAATTATTCTAGATGTCTTATTTTGTTTTCATCAGTATCTGCCACATATGGTGATATATTGATATAGAAAGCAATGTGTTAAACACATATACAAGCATATAAGCACATATGTGTGCAGGCGCACACACACTCATATCTTATAGCATCATTCTCAAGTTGAAGCAATAAAATCAATGGCACTAAGTATAGAAAATGTTAATAGCACTGATAATTACATCAAAATAAATTAAATTTATAACCTCAAAAATAACTTTTCATTAAACATGATGATCAATATGAATATATGAAGGAATAACTTAAATCTATTCAAAGGTGTTAAGATAAGAGGAGAGCAGAATAAGAGAAGCTGGCTGAAATTACTTTGACCTAAAAAAATATGTGAGATAACATATTAGGTAGATTTTGGAATCTATAATCAGTAAAATGAAGCTGGTACTGAATTATCTATGGATTTTGACAATTCATGAATAATGTAAAATACTGCTGTTACTAAAACTACTATACGTGGAACATAAATGAAGTGGCAGGGACACATGAAAGACTGCTTTGTGGCAACATCATTATCTAAGGGAACATCATCATGCCACGTTCCAAGATAGCAATTTTTAGGACATTCTCTCTTACTGATTACTTCTCCAAATGTAGATAAGCTTAGAGAAGTTCTCATTTTTTAAAAAAGGACTTAAATTTGGTTTTAGAATGCAATAAAGATCAGCAAGGAGACATTTTAAGAACATTAAAATGACACTCACTTCAGTATAAGAAATTACATAAAAATAAAATGTGTTGCATTGTTAGGTAATAAGGTCCTTCAGAAAGCATTCCCAAACAAGCAAAATGGTCTTTTACTAGAGATTTTGTAGTGTCTGGGAGATCTGTAGTGTCAGAGGGGTCTGTGCTGAAGGTATTTTTTCTCTAGGGTTATTTCAAAAACAGAATCAACCCAATACTTAATTTCATCTTTCTCAGCTTCAGTTTTCTGATTTTAAAAAATTGTATTCAGTCCTCACTGGATCGCTAAGATTCCTTCCAGCTCTGAAGTTATGTGATTGTGGTATAATTTGTCATTTTCTTTTGGGCTCAATGACTTTAGTTCTCCAAATAAATGAAGAGTAATCAATGTCAGACTGATAGTGTTATGGATCCAAATTGCTTTTGAGAGTAGTGTAATATAGCATAGAGTGCGGACTTTTCTTTTTAAATAGGGTATCTGCTGTCAGAGTTTTGTCAATTCAAAGATAGGGTAAGATATAAGAGCTGCCACCAAGGAACAACTTAGTTCCAAAATATATTCTCTGTACACCACACACACATACACACACACACACACACACACACACACACACACAAATCTAGTTTGGATAAAAATAACACACAGCACTCTGTAACATTTTTTGTCTTCTGGTACAAAATTTAAATTGAAGTTGAAAGAAAAATTTCCAAATATTAACAATAATAACAATAATTATTAATAGAAATAATAGACATATCCCTAATGATATTAATAGTCAATATTATTTTTATTAGAAAAATCATCATATAGTGTTTACTATGTGGTAGAAACTGTTCTATGCACTTTACATATATGAATTCATTTAGGAATCATTAAAACATTAATGTTATGTATGTCTTTTGTATTAAAAAAGCACAAAATATGTAAACAGTACCATTTACTGTGGTTTACAATATGGTAGGCCGTTTGTTAGTTTAAAAGTGCCATATTTCATTTAATCTCCACAGCAACTCTGATTTGTAGATAATGAATTTCTTAGTCTATGGATGAAGAAATTGAGACTTAAATAATAGAAAAAGTATTTATTATTCATTTTTAATTTTTTTTGAGTTGGGGTCTCACTCTGCTGCCTGGGCTGAAGTGTAAAGGTATGATCATGGCTTACCACAGACTTGACCTCCTGGGCTCAAGAGATCTTTCGATCTTAGCCTCTCGAGTAGTTAGGACTACAGATGTGTGTCACCACACCTGGATAATTTCTTTTTATTTTTTGTAGAGATGAGGTCTTGATATGTTACCGCGATTGGTCTCAAGCGATTCTCCCGTCTTGGCCTCCCAAAGTGCTAGGATTACAGGTGTAAGACCCTCCCCCTATTATTAATACCTATTATTTTAAAAGGTATTTAATAATAAAAAGGTATTAAAGCAATATTTAAGCCCGCAATCAGAGTTTTTAAACACTATAATTAAGGCTTTTCACGGTAATTCCTTTTCAATCACTTTAGTGATTCAACATCTGGACACAGAATGAAGATAAAATTAAATTATTAGAAAAAAATTTTTTTATAATGTTTAGTTAATCCCAACTCAGGTTTCTTCAGATGCCCATGAAACCACTTCACTTTCTAAAGTAAAGCTTGCATTTGATCCAAGGCTGATCACTCATAGTAAAACCAAAATATTAGATTGAACCACATGAAATTGCTGATACATGACGCATAATAACAGTGATTTTATAATTTAACCTAATACAAGGTCCTTCCAGCAAATTTTGGGCAATCATTTGCCAACCCAATTAAATATTCCTTGATGATTGATTGACAAAGAGGAAGCCCCCTGGTAGCTAATTTGTAATATACACTTTGGTTAAATTAGAATTTAGATACTCTTGGCATTATTACATTTAATGAGTCATGATTTTAAAGCCAGGCTTTACCTATTCATTTACCATCCCTTACATGAGTGGTTCCAAATTGCCAAATGCCAGGGGGGCTTTAGAAGTTAATAATTCCACCTCATATCACCAGACTCTATGTACTCAATATTCCTGTTTTAACTCAGACGTGGAAATTAAGCCCCAAATGTAAACAGTAAGATGAAATAGGAAAGCTACCTAATATGGGACCAATTGTTTGTTTTTGCTACAAGCTCTGATGAGGAAAGCCTTTATAACACATGAACTCATTCCCTTGTTCTGTTTATGAAACTGTTGTCCCGCAACTACATATTTTTCTTTTTACAATCAGTTCTATGGTACTTGAACAGAGATTCTACAAACTACACCTTTTTTTTATTACTTTTAGGTTAGCTTCTTCCTAGTTCCTGCCCATAGGGGCCTTAGCTGGGCCTGGAAAGCAGCAGGATGGAGAGAGAAGGCGGCCCTTCCTGGCTTATTTGCTAATGCTGTAAAAATTATCTTAGCAAGTGTTTTTCACCCAGTAGCACCAGTTGACACCAGTCGAAAGTGGTTCCAGTTTTCAATTTTTTCCACCAATTTCAAAACCAGCCTCACAGAGCCTCCTCAGAAGAGAGAAGTCAGCATTAGCTGTGCTCTTCCCTTCCTCAGAGATCGAAGTCTCAGCTTCCTGAGGCCTTTCTCCTTAGCTTCTAAGTTTTAATAACTTCAAACTTTGCCCTTTTAACCTCAGTGCTAGAAGCATTGCTATCATTACTATTGCTATACTTTTTCAAAGTTTTCATTTTGTCTTCAGTATTCATTTAAACAATTTGCTTTAGGGTATTCTGTCTGTTGAAATAACTATCGTGTAGTTTCTGTTTTCCTGCCTGATACACCCCAATATTCTGACTGATGTTAATAAGTTGTCTCTTTGGTATGGAGCTGTTTGTTCAAATACTAATATGAAATATGAGAATGGTAACTATGAGTAAATCACATGCTTACTAGATAGGAACATAGCTGGTAAAATTTTGACAATTCCAATATTTGGTACCAATTTTGAACTATAAATTAGAGAAGTCAAGAGAAAAATAATTTTGATTAAAGGCATACTCCCAAAATCAATTGTGAAAAGTTAACTTCTTTCATTTAGGAAGAACTTCAAGACTGATTTAATAGGTAATTTTATGGAGACAGGATATTTACATGCTTGTGTGAAAGCATATATTCCATATCCACATTTGCATTTGGTTTGTTGAGTTACTTTCTGTTTTTAAGAAGTAACCATCACAAAGTATTCTGGCTGGTGAACTTGGTTTGCATTTCAATTGTTCATCATAGTGAGACCCTCAAATGTACTTTTCAACTATCATAAATTGAAGCTTTGAGTCAATGCCTTGCTGCCTCTTTTTTCACTTATCTTTCATATCCCAGTACATGTGGGAAGGTGATTTCCTTCCAACGTGCTGAACTTTCATTTTGAGAGGCATGACGGCCTAACTAGTTTCATGGTTGCTGTGCTTAAATAATTGGGTCACTGCCTACTGACCTAAGAATCTACCTTCTTACCAAATCCTCCACAATAAGCTGGGGTCAATAGTTTGCTCAGTTTAAATGCAAGAATTCTACATTAACAGGATACTTAACCTTTCACATGCTCTCAACTTTTTCAGTCTTGTCACTTCAAATATTGGGCATGTGGTCCGATGCTCTTCTCTGATATTGATGTCAAAAGAGCTTTCTTTCTAGATTATTTATTCCAATCTTACAGCTTTGCTGGATTCATGTGTGAATTTATGAATGCTATTTGTTTGCTTCTATATGTTAAATGAACTCTGATGGATAAGTAGTTAAAGGGTATTAAAGGACTCCCTTTATGATCTGGGGACTGCTGTCTTACCACTCCCAGCTCTCTCAACTTCTACCTTCTGTTCTCCAGACACACATGAACTAGCTGCAATTCCTGGAAGAGTTTTTGTTTTTCTTTACTTCCCTGTACATATTACTGCTTCTTCCCAGAATATCACCCCAACTCATCCCCTCTTCTTTCCAGCAAACAAGCACTCTCCATTGGTAGAGAATTAGCCTAAGTATTCACTCTTCCAGTAAACATTTAGGATTCCTTTGGGTCCCTCCTTAGAGTTGCTAGCATAGCACTTTGTGTTTTCCTCTCTCATAAATCTTAGTTCAATCGGTGGTAAGTGAGTTTTAAGACTTTCTTCAATTTCATAATTGAGACTTCCAAAATAATAGATGTTACATATATGTACATTATAAACATAATAAAAAGAATGCAGTTATGTAGTAACAAAACCCAGAACTAAAATACTATCTAGCCTTGCATTTAGTTGTGTATTTTTATGTATCACTTCCCTCTGTTTCATTTCTCAGAGGTATCCATTATCTTAATTTTGTTTTACATTTCTTGCTTACATTTCTAGTCTTCTTTCAGAATGGTATTATACACACACATGCACACACACATATATAATTGCATACATATATATTATATTCATACATAGATAACATAGGAGTGTTTCTGTGTGTGTGTGTTCTTAAGAAACATTCCTTATTCATCATTTATGAGATTGACATATTTTTACATGTAGTTCTAGAATCCTGAATTCTACTACTAAATTTGATCCTGTTGTATAAAAGTGTACAAACACTTATTTAGGCATTCTTCCATTGGTGGATATTTAGGCTATTTCCACTTATAAAATACTGCTGTGTACAGTGCTGTGCTAATTATCCTGATAATGTGCTCAAGATCTTGGCATGTATACCTAGAAGCAAAATTTCTGGATGACAGAATATCAAAATATTTAGCTTTCCAAGGTAATATCTAATTTAGTGCATGTAAAGTTTTCACTGATCCATGTTACTTACAACATTTTGTGTTGTCAGATTTTATATTTGGCAATATTTGATTCTAATAAGGTTGAACATATAATTATTTCTTATTTTAATTTTCTCTTTCTGTTTATATATTTTGCACATTTTTTATTGCATTTCTTTTCTTTAGATTGAATTGTAGGATTCCTTTATATATCTTAGTATCTAATCAAGTCTCTTTAAAATATGTTTTTCAGTGTGCAGTTGATCCTTCCCCTTTTTATAGTACTTTTTGGGCAACAAAGTTCTTAATTTTCTTTTCTTTTCTTTTTTTTTTTTGCGTTGGAGTCTCACTCTGTCGCCCAGGCTGGAGTGCTGGGCTCCAGCGATCCTTCCGCCTCAGCCTGCCACCAAGTAGCTGGAACTACAGGCACATGCTACCACGCCCGGCTAATCTTTTGATTTATTGTAGAGACAAGGTCTCACCAAGTTGCCCAGGTGGATCTCAAACCAGCGGGCTCAGGCAATCCACTTGCCTTGGCCTCCCAAAGTGCTGCGATTACAGGCTAAGCCACCGGGCCTGGCCCAAAGTTCTTAATTTTTAAGTGATCGAATTTATGTATTTTGTAAAAGTTTACTGTAGTACTTTTGTAATCTTAATTTAGAAATTATGTCTTACTGAAAGAAATAAAATATTCTTTGGTAATCTTGGAAATTTTTCTCTAAAGAGTTAAGTATTTGCATGTACTTTTAAGCCTTTCGATGATTTGAAATTGATTCCTATTTATGGTGTGAGGTAATAATTCAGTTATCTTTTTCTTTCTTTTTTTTTTCTATGTAGTCAACCAATTATCTCAACACAATTTTAGAGAATGGTTCCATATTTCACCAGTAATTTATAATGCCTCATCAATATTCTAAAAATACATGTGTCTATATCTGAGGTCTTCATTTTATTATATGCTGATTTGCTTGTTCTTTACCAAGAGCATGCCGTTTGTATGTCTTTGGTGTCTTGTAATTTCACTATACATTGGTCTAGACCAGAGACCTTTTTTATTTATTCTGCTTGATTTTCTAAATCTGTGAATTCATGTCTTTTATCAAACCTTAAAAATTCTGTTACAGTGTTTAAAAAGTGATTTCTGTCTTGTTTATTCTAGTCTTTCAAGATTTTCCTGTCCCTGGATAAATTATAGGAAGTCTCAGAGTTTCTTAGATTACTCTCATTCCACTATAAAAATGTATCCACTTTTCAACTAACAATCACATAGTATCAGACCAATTGTAATTATTCAAACTCAGAATTCTTACTTAAATTAGACTTCTTCTAGGAACAGAATCTAAGTTTTAAGGCCATGATAGAACAGAGAAATTCATGATAGGTTTCTATTTTCTTTACAGATTTTTCCTTTAATTACTGCTGCTATTTCTGATCCCTCAAGGATAAGATTCCCTTTAATAAGATAAAGAGAACAGAGCTTGGATTTTCTTGGCTAGTGTAGCATCATCTGGCATCAGACTCTTCTGGGTGACAGATGCACAATTGTTGACTACTGTGTTGTAGGGACTGCTGACTTCTACTTTTCTGACATCAACATCATCTCTGTTCTTGCAGACTTTTCTCATTTGTGGTTTTCTGCCTATTAATGAATAATGGAATTATATCTTTGAGGTGACATTGACTCTGTCTTATAGATACATTTGGTACATAAAGAGTCTCATTCACTTTGCCCCACCTTCAGTTAAAGTGAAATTTACTCTCCAATATGATCTTTTTCTTCTGTTGTTCTAATAGATAGATGGTTACAGCTCAAAAATGTTGCCTTTAATCTTCTTTCATTTATTCCACAAATAGTGATTGAATAGCCATGATATGTATGTGGCTATTTTAAATTCTGAGGTTTTGACAGTAAACAAAGAGACAGAATTCTGCCCATATGAAACTTATTTTCTATTATGGAAGTAACCAAGAAACAAAATGATTAATACATTAATAATATACAAGAAAGTAAGCAATTCTACGGAGAAATACAAGGTAGTGAAAGGTGAGAGGAAAGAGCAGGGATGGATATGTTTTTGCAGTTCTAAATTTGGTGTTCAGTGAATGCTTCAATAAGGCAACATTGAAGCAAAGATTTAGATATTCTCCTAATGTTTCCCAAACTCTAAAGGAAACATATTTCTTGCATTTCTACTCACCTGGTTTAAGATGAGGGAAACATGCCTGATTCCACGGAAGAGGATGAGGCTGAAGCACAAAGCACAGAATTTTGACCACTTTTTCCAAATAAATTTACTCTTCTTAAACCTTTATCTCCCACTAATTTGTAGACTAGAGAGGGTGGCCTCTGAGGTTGACAGACCAGTTTTTATAATTCTTAGCATATTCTGTGTTCTTCTGTGGTATCCTAACACCTAATATATTATTTTCTGCCTTTAGAGATTCAACCAAATTTAGAAATTATGTCAAAAAGAATCTCATTTCAATTTCCTGTTTCAAAAACAAATTTTAACAGAAGAGAAAATAGATATTGAATAATTTTAGTAGAGAGACAAGTTATCCTTCGTTTTAGAGAAAGATATACTCGTGGGTATTATGAAAATCTGAGCCTGCTATTATTCTCACATATATTTTGATCATATATTAAATTTATGTCATGCACCATGCTGAATCCTGAAACTATGGAGCAGTGGACAACATAGGGTTAATCCTGTGTTTTGGAACTCTCGTCTGGTGAGGAAAAATATAGGTTAAGCAAATAGTTGTAAAAATGATAAACGTCTCAAGGGAAAGCTTAGGGTGCTTTGGGTATAAGTAATATGGCAGTTGGACTTATTGGAGATGTTAGTAATTGCTTTCCTGATGAAATTACATTGAAGCTGTGTCTTGAAGGTTGAGAAAGAATTAGGCAGTTATACTTAGCTCTGGGACTGTTACTTTGAAAAGGGAGACAGTAGGGAAAGTGTAGAGGGAGGAATGAACAGGGTGTTTTCTAAAGGATAGAGTTCACAATCATAGAAATATTTTTAAAATGGTAAAAATGATGGGAACGCTTAAGATATTCTGAGGCAATACAGTGAGTTGTGTTGTTGAATCAGACCAATATGATTCAGAGTGTTTAACCACTTTTAAGTTTTTCTAATAAATTCAAAGATACAAACATTAAGGAGGCCCTCTAGAAGACAAGTATCTGTTATAAGAAGGGGTCCCTGAGACAGTTAAACTAGTTTTATAAAGCTTAGATCAAGCAGCAGAGCTCTTTAATATCATACATGACACCCCAGATCCTTCCACACAGGACTGGATATCCCATCTTTGGTCCTGAATAAATGATGAAGTCCTTAGGTAAGTTTTGTGAGTTACTTCACACAGCAGGGAGCAGATAGGTTATGAAACACATCCATTATATACCCAAGAATGGTGTATACCTTAAATGATTTTATCCAGAGTGCCAAGTAACCATAACTAATAAATTAATAGACTATAAGAGTTTTTTTTTTAACGTAAGCAATCTTAAACCAGAGACATTTGTGAAGAGTATTCCATTGATTTGAACTTTCCTGCCAAAGAGTATTATTAGTATATATTTTCCACAGTTTTCATGATTATGTTCACAAGAAGATTAGACTAGGTCGCCTGCCCACTGTTTTCCTTGGAAGCATTTTCTTAGTAATTAGGAATAGAGTAGATTACAGGCCAATGGTTTTAATTCTATCTTCTCCAGATGTTATTATTATTTGGTAGATGATAGTTATTATTATTTTTTTTTTTGGTAGATGATAGTCTTCTGTGATAAACAAAAGTCACCTTTCCATTCCCAGACTGAGGCCCAAATCTTGTGTGAGCAGGGGCAGATTTTTAATTTCATATTTTTTAAAGGGAATTTCTGTGGAATTCTTTGACTGAAGTATGACTGAATAACTCCAGAAGCCCAGCTAGATAAGAAAAATCTCATGTTATTTTCTTTAGAGAATGTCAAATTTGATTCCAAGTTCCCACCCTTGCTGGGTGGCAGTAGTTTTAATCCTATGCATTATTAAATTTTGTCTCCATAAGTGACCTAGACAATTCATCCAGAGAAATAAATCAATTTGGCTACTTTTGAGATGCCTATTGTCCATTTCAGCATGAGTCCTAGAAACCTTTTGGCCCTGCCACAATGTAATGGATATCTGTAACAGAGACTGTACTTTTTAACAAATAGTTCATTTTCACTTGTGTGTTCATGTTCTGTCTTGAAGCAAAGTGAGGTCATATGACAGATTCCAGTCAAAGGACTGAGAGCAAAATGGACATGTGTCACTTTAGGGCTAGGGCAGAGAAGAATAGGTAGGATACCTCAATGTGCTCTTTTTTTTCTTCACCAAACGTGAAGCCTGTAGACATAAAAGAATTCTCATGAGTTTGAGTTTCTAAGTAACTGTGTGGAGACATGGCTATACAACATGTAGAAATGAGTAGTAATAGGCACTTCCTGTGATAGGCAACTAAGGCTTAAAGATAGTTTGTTATAGCAGCTTGTCCAGTCTACATTCGATTATATTGTATGTCTTTTCTGGCTGTGAGCCTAGATTTCTAAGATCCAATTATTCAATGGGACCATTTAGATATTGCCTCTGAAGATTTTACTACCTTCTTGAGTCTCTAACGGAGAATCTATCATGGAATTCTACCATTTGTGAAGTCCAAAATTTTTTAACACACTATCCAACCCTGAAGGATATTATTGATTCTTAGTTTATCCCTTTCTTCTTTTAAAAGACTTCAAAAATAATACTTATTTGCTTTTGCCATTTAAAAATCCCAGAAGATAAATTGTTTTCTCACAACTCTTCCTAAATTTAAAATATGCACACCCTAATTCTCTTTATTGAATCATAGAAAAGGAAGCAAAAATGGCTATAGTGTTTTAAATAGAAAGATTGAAAGCCTTTTCTCCCAAAGCTTCTAGATAGCATTAAATTTGTTCTCCCTGGTTTGTTAATAGCAGTAAAAGCAAAATATGAATTCATATCTCAGTAAGTTGCACTGAGTGACACAACTAAAGTTCTTATTGACCTGATCCTGAATCTTGTCATTTCGCAGATTCTATTTGACTTACAAGCATGAAACTTTATTGAATAAAAGGGCAGTGCACATTCTTGATTAAGAATTATTTTATGCTATTAACATCCTCTATAGCTCCCATATCAAACTTTTGAAGGCTAGACATTCTTGGGAATGGAGAGATAGAGACTTGTGACCTTAACTCCTGATCAGAGGTTTTCACTCTGATTCTCATTCTTTCTCTTCCTTCCTTCTTGTTCAAACTTTTCTTCATATGTCTCTTCTTTTTTTTCTTCTTCTTCTTTTTCCATTATTTTTCTACCTGCCTGTGACTTGAGAATGATGAATACCTTCATTGTATACAGCTGGTTTCCAAAATGTATACTCTGTTGGGTGAGGGGGGGCGGATTAGACTATATTTCTTTAAGGGTTATTATTTACTTTGATGGACAAACACTTCCAGAATAATTTTATTTTTTCACTTTACAATTTGAAAACATCAGATTTTTATTTTTTGAAAACCTGGATGAGAAAAACTAGTGATCTTTGTTATTAGCCTCTGATTTACACAGCATGGATAACTGGATTCATTATTATTCATGAAGTATCTCCAAGAACGCATCTCCCAAAAAAACAAAGCCTCTTACTTTAAGCTATACTCTTTGTAACTGTGGTATTGTCTGAATGCATTAGCTATACTTCAGAATCAGGCCAAGGCAGTAAGCAAAACTTTACATTAAAGAGCCTTTTTACTCAGATCTCCATTTTCAAAGAGACATTTTCCTTATTTTTAAGAGTCCTACTTGGTTTTCACTGGTGGCTCTTTATAGTAAACAAGTCAATTCTTTTTAAAAAATCACACAAAAGAGTTAGAATTAGCTTGTTATTCTTTTCAATACATTAAACTTTTTTGTTTACAATTTGTAAAATAGTTACTATCAGGACGCAACAATAATTAACAAAAATATTTTAAAAATTACCATCATTAACAAGGGTAATTTCTTTGGTTGTGATCTATTTCAGTATTCATGAAATTGATTCGCATGTGGGACCACTTCTACTGCTGGACAAAAATTGATTTCTAAGAATAAGAGAGTTGCGACCATATTGATTTTACTGGTGAAGATGGGGCTATTGAACACTCTATGATAATTAGATGGTGGATATCAGAAATCAGAAATAATGCAAACATACACACAAATGGGTTTACTTCCACATGATCATGTTTCATTTTCAACAACTGGTTTTAATTGGAGGGTGTACACAATTTACACAAAACAAGCTTCTGTCTAGGAGTGATATACATTATTGAATTTTGCTAACTCATAAATGTTGTTTTTTTACTCAGACACAGGGAGTCACTTAAACATATTTAATGAGTATCAATGTTCATTGTCAACATTTAGATGAAAAGATACTCAATAAATTATTTTATTTCTACTTTGTCTTTTCTATTAGTAGATTAAGTTTGATTCATTCTTTTGATGTTGCAAAGACACTGGCATATTCCATTTACTCTTTTTCCCATATTTGTGGTTTCTTTTTGCATATATATTATGTAGATAGATTCTGTCTTTATAACATAGTTGTCAGTGACTAAAAAGTAACATTTTAGCATTGCTAGACTAAGTCCCATGAGGCCATAGCTATATCTGTTGTGTTCATTGCTGTAACTCTAGAGTTCCAAGTAAAGAATATTACTGTGTTTTGACAGACAGGATTCAATTTTGATAATATTAAACCATTTGAATGTTCTATTCTACATACCTTAAATATGTCCTTGTGGTCTTAAATCAAATACAGTCCACTCTTGATTCTCATTGGTTCTATGGACTGGCTCTGCTCATTGTAGAGCTTATGTCTGATCATATCGTCTAAAATATTTGACATTTGTTAAAATATCCAAAAAATGGAAACAATAATTACTACTGTTAGCCAAATATTTTCTATGTTACAAATTCTAGGATCATGGTGGGATTATTCTACCTTGCCTCTTTGTGATTCATGGGCCCTTGATATTAGCTCTGGCCAACAAATTTGGAAAGAAATGATGAGTGCCACTTTACTTAAAAAAAAAAAAGGCAAAGAATTAGCAGTTCTAGAGTCTTCAGAACTCTCTTTTTCTTGACCATGCTCAAGATGGTGGCTGCTCTACCAGTCTGGATCTTGAGTAACTATAATGAGAAGAGAAACTAAAAGCCCACATTAGTCAAGAGTGAGTAACAGTCATTTGCTCTATTAAGTAACTGAGTTTGGGACTTACTGAATCATAGCATATCCTAACCAGTGCAGTTACTTACTAAAAGTGTTAACATTTTAAATAGAATGATTTAAAACGTCATGTACTTTGCAAAATGCCAGTTTTTATGATTTGTGATTTTTTTTTTTTTTTTTTGAGTTGGAGTCTCACTCTGTCACCCAGACTGGAGTGCAGTGGCCGCTCCCGGCCACCGCAGCCTCGACCTGCTGGGCTCCGGCTATCCTTCCGCCTCAGCCTTCCAAGTAGCTGGAACTACAGGCATGCGCTACCATGCCCGGGGGAATTTTTGATTTATTGTAGAGATGAGGTCTCGCTTGCCCAGGCGGGTCTCGAACCCGCGGGCTCAGGCAATCCACTCACCTCAGCCTCCCAAGGCGCGGGATTACAGGCTGAGCCACCGAGCCCAGCTTATTGATGTTATGTGAACCCTTCTCTCCAGTTTCAGCATCGCACCACTGTCTCTTCCTTTCTTATAGTATTATGATAAATGTTCAGGGTTCACTTATGAGTGAAAACATAAATAAAGGCTTTCTCAATAAAACAAAG
>CAUYQG010149711.1:0-11311 GCA_963574415.1 Tarsius wallacei | reverse complement strand
CCTGTAGTACCAGCTACTTGGAAGGCTGAGGCAGAAGGATCGCCAGAGCCCAGCAGGTCGAGGCTGTGGTGGCCGGAAGCGGCCACTGCACTCCAGTCTGGGCGACAGAGTGAGACTCCAACTCAAAATAATAGTAATAATTAATTAAATAAGGATAAGGTTGGGTGCAGTGGCTCATGGCTGTCATCTCAGCACTTTGGGAGGCCGAGGCGAGAGAATCACTTGAGCCCAGGAGTTTGAGACCAGCCTGGGGGCAACACAGTGAGACCTCTTCTCTACTAAAGAAAAAAGAAAAAAAAAAAAAGCTGGGCATGGTGGTGCCTGCCTATAGTCCCAGCTACTTGGGAGGCTGGAATGGAAGGCTCACCTGAGCCCAGAAGTTCAAGGCTGCGATAGGCCGTGATCATGCCACTGTACTTCAGCCTGGGCAACAGAGTGAGATTCCAACTCAAAAATAAAAACAAAAATACAGAAAATAAGGATACCAACAAAAACCTACCCTACAGGGAGGTTATCAGGATTAAATACCAGTTTTAAATGTTTTATAAATTATAAGGTGCTATACAAATGTGAATTTTTAGAATGAAGCATGTCATTCCATGAATAAAAACCAGTGCTTTTATTTTGTGGTTTATCTTATAAACATGTCCCAGTGGTTTTCCCAACCTTAATGACATCTCAGTGTCTTCATTTCACTAGAAGACATGTAGATCTTTTTGACTTTTCAACTTATTCATTTTTTTAGAGATGGGGTCTGGCTCTACCACCCAAGCTGGAATGATAAGCCGGAATGAAAGGGCACGATCATTGCTCACTGCAGCCTCAAACTCCTGGGCTCAGGCAATCCTCCCGCGTCAGCCTCCACACCCAGCTAATTTGTTTTTATTTTTATTATTTGTAGAGACAGACTCTCCTTATGTTGCCAAGCTAGTCTTGAACTCCTGGCTTCGAATGATCTTTCCACCTCAGCTTCCCAAAGTGCTGGGATTACAAGCATGAGCCCCTGTGTCTGACTATAAACACCTTTTAAACATGAGCCTTCTCGCATGTGTATGTAGGAAAGCAAAGGAAAAAGTTATTTTTAAAAAGAGGGATGAGCCAGGCTCGGTGGCTCAGCCTGTAATCCCATGCTTTGGGAGGCCGAGGTGAGTGGATTGCCTGAGCCTGCGAGTTCGAGACCCACCTGGGCAACTTGGCGAGACCTCATCTCTACAATAAATCAAAAAATCAGCCAGGCACAGTAGCGCATGCCTGTAATTCCGGCTACTCGGAAGGCTGAGGCGGAAGGATCACCGGACCCCAGTGAGTCGAGGCTGCACTCCAGTCTGGGCAACAGAGTGATACTCCAACTCAAAAAAAAAAAAAAAAAAAAAAAAGAGGGATGAGTTCGCAGAAATAATTCTTATCCCACTAATTAAAGAGGGAGTGTCTTTGTGAAGCAACGGTCAAGGATAAACAGAGAAGAATCATAGAGAATCAGGAAAGGAAAGCAAAAACCTAGCACCGGGGAAGTTTCCGGAATACCACAGTTACAACGAAGACTGAGCACCGAACAAAATACCAGGAAAGCCTAGAGACCCGGGCTGCCAGAAGCCCAGGACAAGCTGACATCTAGGAATTAGGACAGCAGCAAAATGAAAGCAATGGTTTTTCAGAGAAGCAAACTTATCAAAAAATACCGCCTCATCCGAAGCAGCCCAGGCATGAGTGGGGGTGCAGGCAGGAGACATCCATGTGGTTCTGTCAGGACTTTCCAGCAAGGACACCCACAGACCCAGCAGTAATATACCATTCTTTGTGACCAAGAGCGCCTGGTGCCTCTGTTGATGGGGTCACAGTGGCTGCCCAGAAAGTAGCCCTGGTGGGACACTGCCCACGTGGACTCCAGGGGCACCCGGGGGGCAGACAGCACGTTTCTCGTTTCTGCAGTATCTCCCATAATATCAACTCCCATGCCAGGCATATACCGCACTCTCCATCAGTTGGCTAAAAATGTCAACTGTGTTCCTTCCGCCTTTTGGAAATGGCTGAAGACCCAATGAATTCTGGACCCTCGAAATGACCTGGATGAACTCGAGGCTCGCAAAGACCAATGCTTATCACCCAGTGTTATTCCAAGAACTCAAATAAATGCTCCATGCTGGGAAATTTGGATATGATGTTGCAGTGGTTATTCCATTTGGACTAAGACCACTAAGAAGCCAGCACTACTGATAAACCAGGGCACAAATAAGAGTCAAAAGGAAAACTGAACCAAGGTGAATCTTTCTTCTGCACCGTGAACATTTTAGTCTAACTCTAAATGCCCAAATGTCATTATATTGGGAAGCTATATAACCTCTAAGACAACATTCCCATTGAAAAAACTCGCCAAAACAAATACTCTCAGCAACGTCTGCACATTTGCTAATGTTTACATTCATAATGGTTTTGTGTGGTTTTCGTATCTAGGACTTCCACACAGTTCATTATTACAGTTTTGATTTTGTTTCCTTTCTCAACCAGCTAAATTAAAGTTAGTTTTCTGAAACGGACTGCAATTAAAATAAATGTACACTCCTAAGCTTGTACTCTAAAACAGAAAGGAAGATTTTGAAGTGTTGCAACAAATACGTTTTGCTAAAGCATATGTAAATATATTTTCAAATGAACTGTACATTTCTTAGATGCCTGCTTGACAGTGTAACACAAGTCCTTTGTAGAAGTTTCATAGAACTCATGTGATAGCTATCAAAGGAAAAAGGCAGAGGTAGCTTATGGATTTGTTTTCTATTTCAGTTGCAAGTATAAAGTGTCATTTTAGGTCACTTTTATGTGAGAAGACAATAAAAAATGAATATCTACTGTCCTATCCGAATAAAACAGAAGTAAATCACTTCAGCCATTTGTTTTTTAGAAACTGCATCCAAGTTTTGGGGTAAGACACCGAATACTGGAGTCTCCTTTTCCAGAAATTTCTGCTGTTTGGGGAGCTGAAGAGTTCTGCAATGTCCATGGTAAACCAGGGTCCTGGTACCTCCATTTCTTCAAACAAAAGCAAGCTCCTCACCACACTCCGAACCACGGCTTGTTTAATCCTGCTTTACCGCCTGGAGTTTCTAAAGTGTTGTTTGCATGGTTTTTAAATTTAGTAAGGAAATCCTGGCCTAGTTCCAAAACTTTTCTCCCTGCTTCACAATTCCCCTTATTTATCCATCCACTGGGGGGGGGGGGGGGTGGGGGCAGGGACGCGGTGGGGGGGTCCCTAACAAAGAAGAAGCCGAGAAGCCACCCCAGTGTATGCTGGGCCCCAGCGGGGCAGTCAGGGGTGGAGTGAGTGTAACCCATGACGGCATGAGGGGCAGCTCCTACCACAGACCTGGGTATTTGTGGGTTGGATGGTCACTGACTTCAGTCCCTAATTTTGGTGGCTTCACAGCATCGGGTACCTTAGGTGAATGATCATTCCCAGGACCTCTGCAGAAAGCACACGTTCCCAGAAGGATCCAAACTCGCTCAGGGAGAGAACTCTGGTCTATTGGGGAAGACTGTCTATGCAGCATAGCATAAACATGACTCCTGTGAGTTTTTCTGACTACCTTGGTAAGTGCTCAACCAACCCAACCCTGTAAGGCAGGGCATTTTTGAACTTGGCTTTCTTCTTAACCTGCATGAAGTCTCATCATTCCATTCACCCTGAATAGAAAACCATTTCCATATTTTGCTTGTCCCAGGAGGCCACTATCTAGTGGATGGCTGCGTGTTCAGGGTGTCCAGCCCAAGCCCTGGGGTTGCCATCTGCTGGGAGGGATGTTTTTTTCTGCTAGGATGCTGCAGGGACTTGCAGCTAATGCCAACAAAACACTGGATACCCACAAGAGCACAAGGCCATTCATTCACCTATTACACTTTTGAAAACACGGATAACATACTTTTACATTCGCTAAAGTATTCTTATATGCTTTTGAAAGTGAGGTTAGTCATTGTCATTAGAAAGGCAGCAACTTCTGACAAATTAAATGAATATCAAAACCATTTCTCTTCCTGTAGAAATTCAGCTAAATGATTTTTTCCCCTTAGAACTTAAAAAAATAAAAGAATCTTAAAAACATAAAGGCCCTGGTGAAATACTCAGCTCCCCAGAAGATAACCACCTAGCAATGACTGATTAGTTACTTATTGGTCCTAAGGCAAATTCTAAATTAGTTAGTTTTCAAATAAACTCACCATTAAATAGGTTAATGACTCATTTCTCAGGAAACTGCTAACGTGCTTATTCATAATGAGGAGTATGTGATATTTTATCTATAGAATAAATGCATCATAAAGACCACTCACAGCATGACTGAAAACACCAACTGACTCATTACTTACTGGGTCCACGGCCCACGTTGAACTTACCTACAAACAGCAAGAACTTAAATTTTGGCAGACAATGAAGGCCTTCAGAAGTAAATTATCCCGGGAATTTTTTTCTTTTCTTTAAGAAGCAAATATATGATCTTCATTTCAATATTTGCCAAATCTCTCTTCTGCCTCCTCAGTAAACACTGCCCACATGGCCGTGAACATCCATATTTCCCTGACTTACAACACGTTTCTTTATTTAGGAATACTGCATTCTCTATTTCTGGCTTCCAGGGTAGCTTTTAGCCTATATATGAAGCCACTGACTCAAACGTTCCCAAGGAAAAAGACTAATATCTCTTCTACAAACACCAAGCTGTTCTAAAGAGAATAGGCTGTGTCCTGGGAGAAAGTTACTCATCAGCACACAAAGAACCAACGGAGACATGTCATCGTTTGTATCACATTCTCCTATTCTCTCTTGATAATATTTACAAACAACTCTACCACTAATTAAATACATGACCTTGCCTAAGAAACCCAACCTCCCAAAGCCTCTGTTTTCACAACCTTAAAATATGTTACATTATATCAACGGTTCCAAACTTTTTATCCTCAGAACGCCCTTGCATTTTTTTTTTCTGATTGTCACCACACTGAGTTGAAAGAGTCTTATGTATCTGATATTGGTGGCAGGGAGACAGCCTACCAAGTATAATATACGGTATACTTTACTAAAACCCATATCAAGACAACCGGAGGGAATATATGTTTTCCACTTTGGGACCACTGGAGGTCAGAAAACATGACCGGAACCCCCCAGAACAGAGCCACAGCCACAACTTGATTGTCAACTCTCAAGTTCACTGGCAACATAAGAGCCTTGAAAGGAATATCAAGCCCTAAACTCTTCAAATTAGCAGGTGTATAAACCAATTTTTAAAAAAGGGGAGGGGGGCTTTATTATAATGTCCAGGCTTCCTCAATTGTTTCCATCTTACTTTGGGTTACTACCACATAAAACACAAAAGGGAAATTAAGTATCTAACACCCAAGTGTTAGTTTTGAAAACAACATGTTTAAAAGTTGTCTGAGGCAGGGTCTACAGTAAAATCCTAATGCTAACTAATACACATGCGCTTCCCAACAAACAATATGACATAAGTAAAGAGAACAGGGCTGGGGGTATGAGGAGGTTATGAAGTTGAACCCAACAGTCCTCTTCCCTTCGGCTCAGTGATCTTGGGCAAGTCACTTGGCCTTTCTAAACTGCAGGATCTTCATTCTAAAATACGGGGTTCGAGGCGGCTGTGCCTATGTCATAGGACATTTTGAATCATCACATGTCACAGGTATGAAAATGTCATAACACTATGAAATGAAGAAAAACATCTTTTGAATTTTACATAATTCCTTTGACCCAAAGAGAAGAGGGTCATGCAATTATCTTTCAATACTGATCAGAATAACGGTTACACTGTCACTTCACTCAATTTCAAAATCATTAGTTGCCTACCAAGCTGTGGGACTGTCAGTTACACTTATACTTTGGAGGCGAAAGATGGACTCATTTAAGCCCACAGAATGTATAAAGATATGTAATCATATCATATTTATTAATATTCACGCTATATCTATGAATATTAAAGACTATGCATTATACTATGCAAAATAATGAGTTATTCTTAACATAAACATAAGGATTATAAGGTAACTATTAATCCATAAGCATCCATAAACATATGGATTATAAGGTAACTATTAAAATTATGTAATATAATGAACTATATCATAATATTTATTTTTGTGCATTAAGAAAAATTGGAATTTCATATTACACCATAATAATTCACTCAAGTATTTGCAGCAATTCCGCTGGGATAGATTAAAGATACAGTAAGACTATAATTACGCTTAAAGTTATAAAGTTTCAACATGAACAGAGAACACATCATTAGTATGAGCTTCAATTATGAAAAAAAATTCACATCAGGTCTCTTAGACTATGACTAGATATTATGGAGCTACACACACACACACACACACACACACACACATACACACACACAAAACCAGCCCCAAATATTTTTGAAAAACCTGATACTCTTTAAAATAAATATTAAAAGACCCAGTATTTACATAGTGCAATGTATGTGTGATCATTTATCTTGAAAGTACACTGCAGATAAAAATATTTGACCAAATATGACAAATTTCAATAAAAGCACCATAAGCAAGGAATGTTTTATAAACCATAGAGATCAGATATGGTATAAGAAAACTGGGCAGAACTTAAAGACACAATTACCTGCTCAAGTTTTGCAGGGTCTTTAGACATGCAAAAGTGACTCTATGCAAATTTAGTATTTTCTAGTCTAATAGGAGATTAATCAGAACAACCAAATTGACCATTTTATCATTTATAAACATGCAGCCGGTAAGTCAGCCCAATTCTATTTCAGCATTCTAATGTGATGAATTCAATTAAGCAACAAGATTATCAAGCACAGACATATCCTTCATTACTTACACCCACAGAGCAAAATGCTGTACACAACATATACTCCAACACTCTCTAGTCAAACTTTCATCCATCTATGTGTTTTATTTCAGCGCACAGCTAATGTAAATCTCCGTAGCTATCTCGAAGGAAATTGAATGATCAGCAGCAATCATCAACCTCATCATGTCTTCCACCTTGAATGATGACTTTACCAGCTTTCTTCAGGAAAATACCTACCATTGAATGCTGTCTATGATAATCTACCCTAAATGAGTCAGAGTAATTACTGCAATCTTGAAGGACCCACTCGAACCAGATACATTCAGAAAGAGCGCCCTCATCTAAATTTGGATAGCACTGTTTCCCAAAAGCTGTGACCTGATAACATCATGTTTATAACTTATCATTTTAAAAGATTCCGACAATTTTGTTTTCACATGCTTACTAAAATGCCAGCATCAAAGTGCTTTGCTCATCCTGCATAGAAATAGATATTCTGCTCACGTCTGTGCCAGAGAAATTCTACAGAGAATCCACCTCTATTTCAGTCACCCAAGTGAAGAATTGGTGAGGGGCGGGCAGTGTTTTCCTCACTCTACTTGGCAATGCAAATAAAAGAGTAAAGTTACATTTTCCCTTAAGTTTCTAAGGTGAAACAGGAACACTTCATTCTGTGTTCACCCCCGCCCCCCAAAAAACCCAAACCCCAAACAAAAAAACCCTTTCCACTTGCCAAATCTGATACTAAAAGTTAACTAGCTCTTGGAACTATACTTCTAAAGAAAATGCATTAGTGAGAATTTTAACAGAAAACCCATTATACCCATGCTGTTACTAAAACTCTTGCAAGCTCTCTCTTCAGAAAAAGCGCCTCATTCTAATAGTAATACTTCTAAAGAAAATAAAACACAAGGTATCTACTAAAATTCCTTTCTTGGAAGTGGAAGAACAAAAGAATCACACATTTTCCTGCCCTGCTTGACAACCAAACAGCATGGAGCTGCAAAGCAAAACTACAGGAGTGACCTCCCTAATTCAACCAACCAGGAAGATGAGCCCCCAGACTAAACAATGGGTAATTAAACAGCTGAAAGTTTAAGGGTTCTGTTTTTCTTTTAACGCTTCTTGCATTGAGTCGATTTTTTAGAAATGTGTATTTTAATTGCACATTTTCATCTTGCCAATATCTCTTAATCTATAAACAAGTCATAAAGGGTCATCAAAAGGGCAGTCAATATGCACTCAGGATGAGTGCTGTTTTCCTTAATTGTCACTTTACTATGTAGTTTGAAACACAACTCTGTTACGATTGACAAAATTATCTATAAATCTTAAATAAAGGGGAGAAAAAAAACAATGGTTCTTTGAGACGGGAGTGGAACTAGCAGTGAAGTCATAAACGCATGCATTTCTTGAGATGGTGTGTTCTCCGTTACCGGACTGCTCTGCGTTTTAAACTCAGGAGCACCCATTTACAAAAGCGTCTTTCCTGTCTCTATGCTCATGGCTTCAAAGCAGCAGGCATCAACAATTAGATTGGTGAGCACCTTCCTTTAGAAGAACTTAAAACACTCTTGATGTTTATGATCTCGTTTACCTCCCAGTGGCCTTGTGACACAGCTAGAGGATTATAATTACCCCCATTTTACAGACAGAGAAAGTGAGAAGGAAGGATTAAGTGGCTTGCCCTCAGCCACACAATGACTCATTAAGATCAGCAACTAGAAACCTGGCTTCCTGATTCCTGGTTTAGTGTTATACTTCCTTCTATGAAGTGCTATTTTTGTAAAGGTTTCTCTCTCGATAAAGGAAACAGAACAAGTCACGTGACTTTCATTCACGAAAGCCTGTGTGTGTTTTCATTAGCACCTTAGTCGGCTGTTCCAGTGAGCAGGATAGGAGTCGTGGCTATATTATCTTGTAACGCCCATGGCTAGCCGCTGAAGCAAAAAACAGCACCCACAGCAGCAAAAACACAGCCTGTGTGGCTTGTCAAGTCACTTCACTGTTTCTAAAAATACGCAAATTCCCCGCTTAAAGGCAGCACTTTTGAACATCAATCGGGAATCTGTTGTCCCTTTGGAAACATTTCTCTTATCTTGTAACTCTTTCACCCCAGTATATGAACCGATAGTCCTTTTATTAGACAAAATTTAAATACAGATGCTACCAGTAGTAATTCCTATCTAGTCTGTTTTATACATATATACAAACCAATCTTAGAATTAAAATCCTACTACAGAGGAACACTAAAATAGCATATATTGTTATAGGATACGCCGACCTATAACCCTAACACAAAGATATACAGTTAATTTTAAAAAGCAGTTTTAAAGCACAGTTAAATTCAGTAACGTATTTCCAGTTCCTAAACAACAACAAAACCCTTAACAGATGAGCTAGACCTTTCTTTCGACGCACATACACACAAAACACTTGATAAGCCACCTTCTCTTGCCCCCAAATAAGATGCCCATCTCAGACCTTGCTCTGGACTAATAAAAATCTGCCTGTACCTGAGGCGGACGCTTCAATTGGCTCTTGCGTGGAAACCCCACCCCCCTTCCCAACTCTGCTGTAAACAAGGATCAGACCTTGCAGGAACTCCGCTGCTCTGTTCCCACTTGTGTCAACACTCAGCGAGACCCAAGGAAACCCCCCATGATTCCGCTTCAGCAAGTGGCTTCCCCACGTGGGACACGGGAGCCGGGTGTGGAAACAGACAGGCCACTTCTGAGAGCCAGGCGGGGCAGGGGGCCACCCAGGAAGTGCCCTCTCAACCTTCATCTTCAAAGACTTGCTTTGCAAGCCCGGCTTCTATAAATCATTCTCTCAAAGGACACTTATCTGCTTGAACTCCGGATTTATGGGCACCACAAACAAATGTCTACGCGCATGTGCCCGCTAAATAAAAGCAGACATGCCTCCCGTGTCCAAGCGTTCCCTTGCTGTCTCGAGACCCCACGACTTTCCTGCTACGCGAACTAAGATGTCTCTGGTCTTTCTGCTGTTCTCTGTGTTCAACTAACTTGGCTTGCTAGAAATCCAATGTGGCAGACATATATATTTTGGTAATGTGGTTTTGGCACAATGGATTGACTGCAGTTATCTACTTTGATGTAAAATAGTCCTTTTCCTTCTTTGAAGGGTGTCTGCTATCACACCCACACAGACTCTGGATAAACAGCACCCCAAACAACCCCCCCTTTGCTGACCAGCCACAGAGGACACACTGCTGTTTGTGTTTCAGAATCCTAGAGGCTGAAAGGAATTTTACACCGGTGGGAAATGTCAAACAAAAGCTACATCGGGTCTCTAAAGAAACTTCTCTCCTGCTGGTCAAAATCTTCCCTAGTCTGAAAGGGGCATTCTCAAGTCGATGAATCCTGTTTCTGAATGTCGACTGTAGCAGAAAGGCCTTGAGTCGCTCAGGCCTGTGGGCGCGAACTCCATCATGGCAGAACCCACTCCCAGGTCCACCTGATATTCCCCCCAGGGTCCGTCCCCGTCTCCACTGAAAGCAGGAAAAGGCAGTATGTCCTCAGACTGTTTTCCTGGTCAGAATCAGATTTAGGGAAAATGGAGTCCGTCTCATGCGCACAATGGCCTGTACTCAACTGGGCGTGCCGAGTAACATTTATACACGTGTGTGCGCGCGTGTAGGGTGTCCTGTTCCCCCACTCAATTGTACGTCTGCTGCTGTGTGTACATGACCGATGTCTCATTCGGCAGCTAACCCTTCAACTCCGACAAACTCGCAAGCGTGCTCAACGTAACCCGACCGAAGTGACCTTCAGCTGAGAGTTGCTATGTATGGGATTCATTCTGACAACTTCCAGTGGATGCAAATTAGGCGTGGACGCATCCACCTCCTGAAAATTCTCTGAGAATCTTTTCAGCTTCTATCCTCTAGCTTTGATGAAACAAAGGCGACAGGGTATTCACCCCACAGCTATCACCTCAGGCCCTATGGACTGGCGGCCCCATATATACAACAGAGCAGCTACTGGATTTAGATGGCATGAAACTGGTCTGTTTACTTTAGGAACAAAAGGCGCACCGATGCCCACGCGGCCCCCACGGCCACCTCATAACCCTTACCTGGGGAGGCCTTGAGCAATGACCCGTGGGGCCTCACCCTCAGACACAGGAAAACATCAGATGGGCAGAGGCCAGGCACCAGCGTTTCTCGGCGTTGCCCCGCGGATTTTAATGTGCAGCCAAGATTTAGAATCAGTGCTTTAGAGAAAACAAGTGAAAGACAAAAACATGGGTCTTTTCAAGAACAATCGGGTAGGAGGCTGCCCGGTATTGTTCTTTCCATCCTCATCAAATATCCATGAGGAGAGAGCGCTGTGCTTACTTTGCAGCTGGTGTTGCATGCCGGCTGTCTCAAACTTTGACTGGTGTTGGGGGGCGGGGGAATAAAAGAGCCCTGGATGTTCAGTTCGAGGGAGTTTCTTTCATTTTGTAGCTGTTTCT
>CAUYQG010149708.1:0-36046 GCA_963574415.1 Tarsius wallacei | reverse complement strand
TTCATCCAGGAAATAAATAACAAAATGATAAGCATGGAAAGCAGAATTAATCAAGCAGAAGAAAAAAAAGTCTCTGACCTTGAAGATCAAAACATGGAATTAACTCGATCTGTAAAAACCAGAAAAAACTCAGAAAGAAAGAACAAAGTTTCCAAGAGATGTGTGATTATATCAAGAGGCCAAACCTATGACTGATTGGTGTCCCAGAAGAAGAAAGGGAAATGGAGAACACCTTGGAGGAAGTATTCCAGGAGGCTATCCAAGAAAACTTTCCCCATCTCACCAGAGATGTGATCGTATAAACACAAGAGACACAAAGAACTCTCACAGGACATCCAATGAAAAGACCCACCACTAGACACAGAGAAATTTGCCTACACAAAGTAGGTACAAAAGAAAAAATCCTGATGGCAGCAAGAGAGAAAAGTCAGACTACATACCAGAGAAGACCAATCAAAATAGTAGCAGACCTATCAGCAGAAATACTACAAGCTAGAAGGGACTGGAGTGCAATTTTCAAAGTCCTCAAAGAAACAATTTCAACGAAGAATTTCTTACTCAACCAAGTTCAGCTTCATCAGTGAGGGAGGATTAAAATCCTTCCCAGACATTCAATTCCCAAGATATTATGCAGCTTCCAGACTAGCTCTATGGGAGATGCCTTAAAAGGTAGTAAGTCCAGAATAAAGAAGAAGAAAAAAAAAAAGAATGACCATGCACTTCCCAGGAGAACAGCAGAACACAAAATCAACAGAGAATACATAGTGACTGCAAATTTGAAAGCACACACATTCATCAACCTAAAGTTAAAAGAAAACAAAGAAAAAACTTTAAAAGAACCTCATGAAAGGGCTAAAAAAATCATATTTCAATAATCATCCTGATGTGTATGTACTAAATGCACCACTGAAAAGACAGAATGGCAAACTGTGATTCAATAATTTGCTGCATCCAGGAAACTTATCTCACCACAAGGGACACACACAGACTCAAAGTCTGAGGATAGAAAAATGAGTTTCCAGGCAGATGGATCACAAAAGAGAGCAGGAGTCGTGATCCTAATATCAGACATAACAACCTTTAAGCTATCAAAAATTTAAAAATATACAGAAGGACATTACATAATAATAAAAGGTTCAATCCATCAATAAGAAATATTCATCCTAAACATGTTTGCACCCAACACAGGAGCACCAGCATTTATAAAGCAACTACAAAGCAAACTAAAAAAAAAGGTATTGACTCTAACACTATTATAGCTGGGGACTTAAATACCCTGCTTTTGACACTCAACCAAATGTATTTAATAGATACCTATAGAATAATCCACTCAATAATCACAGAATATACATTCTACTTATCACCACATGGAACATATTCCAAGGTCAATCACATCTTTGGCCATAAATCAAGCATAAACTAGTTTCATAAGACTGAAAAGATGCCATACACCTTCTCAGACAACAGTGGAATAAAAATAAATATCAACATCAACAAATTCTCCCCAAACCCACAAAGACAAAGACATTAAACAGCATGATGCTGAATGTCTTAAGGACCAACACAGAAATCAAAACAGAAATTAAAGAATTCATGGAAAAAATAAGAAAATGAAGAAACATCCTACCAAAACTCCCGGGATGCCATGAAGCAGTCCTAAGAGGGGAATTATAACTCTTTGATCACACATCAAGAAAATGCAAAGATCACAAGTTAACAGCCTAACAAATCACCTAAGGGAGCTGGAAAGACGAGATCACCAAAACCCTAACTTTAGCAGAAGAATCCAGATCATCAAAGTAAAAACCCAAATACAGGATGTAGAAAACAAAAATATTATAGAAAAAAACAACAAAACCAAAAGCTGATTCTTTGAAAGAATAAACAAGATTGATGGGCCCTTAGCCAGAACGACTTTAAAAAGTGTGAAAAAGCTCAAATAAACACAATCAGAAATGCAAAAGATCAAGTCACAACTGACCCTGAAGAAATACAAATGATTATCAGAGATTACTATGCACACCTGTATGGAAACAAACTTGATATCCTAAATGAAATGGTGGACTTTGCAACATCACACAACCTCCCAAGATTGACACTGAGATACTAAATAGACTAACAATCTGCCAGGATATTGACTCTGGCATACAAAAACTACCTACAAAAACCCTGGAACACAGGGCTTTCCAGAGGAGTTCTACAAAATGTACAAGGAGAAATTGATACCAATCCTAGTGAAAGTATTCCAGGCTGGGCACGGTGGCTCAAGCCTGAAATCCTGGTATGTTAGGGGGCTGAAAAGAAGGGACTGCCTGAACCCAAGGGTTCAAGAATAGCTTGGGTAACTTGACAAGACCTCCTCTCTACAATAACCCCAAAAATTAGCTGGGCATGGGAGTATATACCGGTAGTTCTGGCAACTTGGAAGGCTGAGGTGGAAGGATTGTCTGAACCCAGCAAGTTGATGCTGGGGTAGCCGTGAACATGCCACTGCACCCCTGCCTGGACAATGAAATGAGACTTCAACTCAAAAAAAAAAGAAAGAAAGAAAGAAAGAGAGAAAGTATTCCAAGCAATTGAGAAAGACAGAATTCTCCCCAAATCATTTTTCAAAGCTAACATCACACAGATACCCAAACCAGGTCAAGATCCATCAAAAAAAGAGAACTACAGACCAATATCCCTAATGGACATACATGCACAAATTCTCAACAAGATTCTAGCAAATTGAATCCAACAACACATCTCAGAAATCATCTACCTTGACCAAGTAGGTTTCATCATCAGGATGCAGGGCTGGTTCAACATCCGCCAAACCATAAATGTAATCAAATACATCAACAGATGTAAAACAAGAACCACATGATTATATCATTAGATGCAGAAAAAGCTTTTGATGAATATCCAGCATCCCTTCTGGATAAAAACCTTCAAACACCTAGTCATAGAAGGAACATACCTCAAAATCTACAATAAACCCACAACCAGCATATTGCTACACAGACAGAAACTGGAAACATTCTCCCTGAAAACCAGTCCAAGACAAGCTGCCCACTCTCAACCCTTTTGTTCAACAGTGTGTTGGAATTCCTAGCTAGAACAATTAGACAGGAGAAAGAAATCAGGGGTATCCAAATAGGAAACGAGGAAGTTTAATTATTCCTCTTTGCTGACGGTATGATCTTATACCTCAAAAATCCAAGAGAATCTGCCAAAAACCTGCTTTCACTGATAAAGGACTTTGGAAAAGTCTTGGCATATAAAATAAATGTGCAAAAGACAGTCACCAGCAACAAGCATACCCCAACAACAAACATGCAGAGAACCAAATAAAAAACACAATCCCATTCACAATAGCCACGCCAAAATAAGAAATACGTTAGCATCTTCCTAATCTGAGAAGTGAAAGACCTTTACAATGAATATTGTAAAACACTGCTAAAAGAAATCCAAGAAGACACAAACAAAAGGAAAAATGTCCCATACTTATGGATAGGAAGAATCAACATTGTTTTGATGTCCATCCTACCAAAGACTATCCACAGATTCAATGCAATACCCATTAAAGTACCAACATCATTCTTCTCAGACTTGGAAATGACAATTCAGAAATTTATATGGAAACATAAATGACCATGAATAGCCAAAACAATTCTTAGAAAAAGAACGAGGCAGGAGGTATCACACTTTCAGACTTTAAATTATACTATAAGGTTATAATAACCAAAATAGCCTGGTATTGGTACAACAATAGAACAGGGTAGAGATTCAGGAAGCAAAACCTCAATTTCTCAACCAACACATCTTCGATAAAGCCTCCATCAACAACCACTGGGGAGAGGAGAATCTATTCAGCAAATAGTGCTGGGAAAACTGGCTGACCACATGCAAAAGATTGAAACAGGACCCCTATCTATCACCATGCACAAAAATCAACTGTACATGGTCAAAGACCTAAATGTAAAAGCTCAAACTATAAGAACCTTAGAAAATTCAGGAGATGCCCTTATAGAAATTAGAACTGCAACCAATTTCTAAGCAATACTCCAAGTGCCCACGTCATAAGAGAGAAGATACACAAGTGGGACCTCATCAAACTGTAAAGCTTCTTCAAAGCAAAAGAAACCATCAAAAGTGTGGGAAGACAGCCCACAAAATGGGAATAAATATTTGTCAACTGTATATCTGACAGAGCCCTAACTTCTAGGATCTACAAGGAACTCAAACATGCTAAAAGGAACAAAAAAAAACCCAGTATAATTAAAAAGTGGGCAAAAGACATGAATAGACACTTCTCAAAAGAAGATACACAGGCAGCCAATAGACACATGAAAAAGGTGCTCAGCCTCACTAATCATCAGCAAAATGCAAATCAAAACCACACTGAGATATCACCTAACCTCAGAAAGAATGGCCATCATTAATATAACAAAAAACAACAGATGCTGGCAAGGATGTGGAGAAAAAGGAACACTTCCACACTGCTGGCAGGAATTCAAACCAGTGCAACCACTTTGGAGAACAGTGTGGTGATTTCTAAAAGAACTAGACACTGACCTTCCATATGACCCAGAAATCACTCTACTGGGAAGGTACCCGGAGGAACTCAAATCATTCTAGAAAAAAAAGATACCTGCACATGTACGTTTATTGCAGCACTGTTCACAATAGCAAAAACATGGAACCAACCATGCTGCCCATAGAAACTGGACTGGATAAAAAAAAGGGGGGGGGGGTACATATGCACAATGGACTGTTACATAGTCATAAAAAAGGTCAAACATATGGACTTTGCAGCAACTTAGATTAGTGTCTATTATACTCAGTGATCTATCACAGAAACAAAGAACTGAGTACCACACATTCTCACTTATAAGTGGATCCTGAACATTTACTATAATACTATAAGAAACTCATTAACAGTAATGGGATACTGCTGTATTGGGGGAGAGGAAGATGCAATATTAATAAGGGTACCTGATCTCAAACCAGAAAAAGTGAGAACCAACAGGAGGCCCAAACTTTACCTGTACAATGACCACTTCTATAGCCAATCCTGAATTTTACCCTACATCTTTTAAATAAAAAATTTTTTTTAAATAAAAATAAATAAATTTAATAATAAAGAAATATATTAAAAAATGTTTAAAGTAGGGAATTACTCAAAACACAGCAAAGGCCCAAATCTAGTTCAAAGAATAGCCCAAATCTAATTAGGCCATAACTTTAATTATTTAGAATGTCCTTGAGACCTTAAACTTTGAGAGATGGTAATCGAAACTTGTGACCAGGGCAACTCCCTTGGGTCCCCTCCCACTGTGGGAGCTTTTCTGTCCCCTCAATAAATTTTGTTTAAAAAAAAATACTCATGACCAGATATCTACACCCTCCACTCTTAGCTCATGATTTGCTTCATTATCATTGTAAAAGTATATAAAACTTCTTGTCAAAGGGAGCCATGTGTTCTCAATTAAGGGACCCATGCTCTTTGAGCATTTCTTTTTCTCTATAGTAAACTTTTTCTTAAACTACGTTTTAAATTAACTCCAAAATTCCTTTCTCTGGCAGAGACAAAGAACACATGAAACAACATACCACACCTCACCTACCATCATCACTACATCATGAATCACAATCACAAATAGGGCAATCACTTTCTTATCACATAGTTTATTGTCATGCATTTCTATGTTTATCAATTTTTTCCTCATCAACTCTATAAGTAAACAACATTGAACAAAACAACGATGCTCAAGGACATGCTTGTGCATCTTAGTATATATAATTTGATGAAATTTGACATATGTTTATTTATAAAACTCTCACCACAATCAAGATAACGAACATTTTCATCATTTCTAGAGGTTTCTTCATACCCTTTTGTAATCCATCATTCCTTCCACCTCCATTTCTTAGGAACCACTGATCTTTCACTACAGACTAGTTTGTATTTTCTAGAATCAATCACACATTTTTTAAAAAATTCTTTTTTTTCTTGTCTTGTCTCTTTTTTTCAGGCTAATGATTATAAGAGTACTCCAAAGTGTCAGTATGCCTGGATTCTTATCTGGGGGATAATCCATGACCAAGCTTACTAAGGTTGGCACCCAAGTGTAGGACTGAGATTCCTGTTTGTCATTTAGGCATTGTTCTCAGATTCTAAAGTTCATTCACATTCCTTGATACATAAGTTCCTTCATTCAGACTCAAAGCCAGCAATGCAATGGCAAGTCAAATCTCTCTGATCTCCTAGTCAGCTCCATCTTTCTGCACTTTTCTTCTGCTTGTAGCCAGAGAAGGTTTTATCTTAAAGACTTTTGTCATCAGACTGGATCCACTCAGATAATTCAGAATAGTCTGCTTATCTTAAAGTGCGTAACCTTAGTGAGAAATCCCCCTTTCGATGTTATATAACATTCCCTAGTTCCAGGGATTAGTTGGTGAATAGTTTGGAGGAGGCCATTATTCTGCCTATCACACTTTCCTTCACAGTTCACTACAGTCACAGTCAGACTCTCATACCTTTCAGACTGGATATATCCTAATAAACCTTCCCCTTTTGGGGATTCCCTTGTGCCCTTTGGTTTTCATGATGAGTTATTATCAATATGTCCCATTGACTCAAAATTTTTCCTGAGTGATTTCTACATCCTCTGCTTTAACTGAATATGTCAGTTACCTGAGTAAACTGCTTCTCCTGCTATGTTATTGAAGGGAATCTATTTATTTTTGCCCACGCTAAGGCCCCCATGGCCAAAAAGTAATGTTAGACTATTTAGCACCTTATTGCCAATTACAAACTACTTTTCCCCCTTTTCTCCCTGAAACCTCTCAAGATATTTGAAGTACATGATCTATCCACTATGCCTTCTTTTAAAAACAATCTACAATTATATTGATAATTTTTCTTCATTAATTGATGAGATCAGCATCAGGATTATTACTTTTTTCTTCACTATTAATCCTAACATCAAAATTACATATCTAGATAAATAATTCATTCAACATATTGAACTCTTGATCTCTTGAACTCCTGTTTGTTCATGATCTTGTCACCCACATTGCTTCACCTACTTGACTCCCCAGGTCAAACTGCTTGCTTTTAAATAAACAATAGGTGTGCTACATTCAAAGCCTCAATGGCAAGCACCCTTCCTCTTGATTACCAACTCATATCTTCCATGTTATGCCTGGTATTATCCCAATCCAGTGACCCATTGACCCTAATGGGATCTATAAAATACAAGACTCTCTGCTATTTAACTGATGATCACACTCCTCCTGTTATCAGTTCCCCCTTTTCTTCACTTAGGTTCCATGATCTATCATCCTTTACATATGCCTTCCAATTCATAACTACACTTCCCTGCATTGTGATCATCTGGAAAAACCCTTGTCATCATCAAATCTACTTTCAGCTTATACTTTAAGCAGCTGAAAATTTTGAGACACTGATATTTGTTGCCGTCCTATTTTTTTTAACACAATTTAAGAGAGAACTTAGTGCTCCTAAGCAACTAAATACTTAGTTCCTTCTCTCAATTTGAATCGACTGTATCTCATTTCTCTCTCTACAATTCAACACTATCATCTTCCTCAGTCTAAGCACTCTCAATGGTCTTTGTTTTACTGAGGAAATAAAAATACCTAGAGAAAAACTTCTATCTTTGTTTCCTAAGAAATCTACCCAAATACACACTTCTGTTCTAAGAAATGTTTTCTTTCATGTTACAATGAATAAACTATCCTTACTTTTAGCTAGGACTAACATCTTTCTTTTCATTAAATATAATCTCAATTTTTAAAAATCCTTTTTTCTGCAATTATTTTCTTTCTTTTGTTCATCATCATTTATTTTTTTCCCTATCTACTGAATAATTCTCATCAATATATCAATATGCTACCTTAAACTTAAGTGTTCCTCTTTATCCTATATTTTACTGTCCCATTTCACCACAACTCTTTACAACAAAACTTCTCAGAAGAGTTTTTTGCATCTGCTTCATCTAATTTATTTTTTTCTCATTATGACTTAAAATCCTGTAGTCAGAATTTTGTTTCCCAACTCCTCCTCCAAAACTGCCCTAAATAAAGTAATACGTTTTATATACATTGAAAAATTGATGACAATATTATAATTCATGTCTTGGTTTGTTTCAACGTCATTTGACATAGTTGTTCAGTTTATACTTCCTGAAAAACTTTTATGCCTTGTCTTCTAGAATACCAGGATCTCTTGTTTCTACTAATTCACTGGCACCTCATTCTCAGTCTTATTCAACAAATCTCTTAATCTTGACCTCTAAATGTTTGAATGTCCCATGGTTCAGTTCTCAGATGTCTTCATTTCTCTGTCTACACTCATTTCCTAAGTGATCTTATTTAGCCTTATGGTCCTAAGTATTACTAGCTATTTGAGAATGATTCATTCATAAGTGTGTAGTTCTGTTTTTCAATTCTTCTGTAAACTTCATATTATTTTGTATAGTTGCCCATTCAACAATTCAACTTGGAGGTCAAACAAATGACTCAAATTTTTCAGGTGCAAAAACGAGCTCTTGATTTCCCTGACATGTACACATTATTTTCTTCTTTGCTTCCATTAAAAACAAGTGTTGCTTTATTTTCTCTCAGATGCTCAGATAACAAACCCTTGAATTATTTATTTCTGAAAGAGCCCCTGTGAAATGAGTCTCACAGACTAAGAAGAAGGTATTAGACTTTTGTACCTGTATTACTAAATGAGTTTGCATTCTTCAGTCTTTCTCAACCCAAGTCAATTCTGAACATGTTTTAGATTAGCTTTGTTAAGCCACCAACTATCTTCTAAAGTTTAATGGTTTTCTGTTACCTGAAAGAGAAAGCCCCAAATCTTTAAATAACCATTCAAGACCTTCTAATATCTTACCCCAGTTTTCCCTGTATATTTCATCTCCTATGACTGTATTTTATGAGCCTTTTCTTCCTGCCAAATCTTGATGTATGAATACTTTGAACTTTTCTAATATTCTGCCCTGTTCATTTTCTTTTCTCCCTTACAATGCCATCTTTTGAAATCTCTACCAATCATACTCTTAATTTCACTTAAAAATATATCCTTTTGGTCCCAGCTACTACCATTTATTTTCTATTAAAATTCTTCACACATCTTCTGGTTTCCAAATATAGTAATTTTCTTCCTCTGAGCTTCTTCAAAGTCCACTCTGCATAATATTCATAAAGTACTCAATATATTATGAATATTATATACCTATCTAGATTTTATAATTAAAATTGCCTGAATATTTGTAGGTGAAATTATGGCTAATAATTATCCAAATTCCTAGCATACATTTACATCCATTTAATACCAAATAAATATTTTGAGAAAATGAATTAATCTTAGACATCAATTTAATTTCCAAATGAAAATATTTTACTTCTTAATTAGGGCAATTATTATAAGTTTGGGGGTAACGACATGTATTAACTAGAGTGCAGTCAGAACAAATAAACCACACTAATTATTTTAGCAAATATAATTCAAAATAAAGAATTGTTGACCAGGCATTAAAAATCTAAAAATTCAAACGAGAACACTAAGGAGTCATGAAATTAGCTACAAGATACAGGTACAATCCTTATTATTAGAGGACAAGGTAAGAGGTTGGAATTACTAAGACTTAGAAGGTTGACAGAAGATTCCTGGGGCTAAAACACAGACCCTTAGGGTGTAGGCATTGCTCAGTAGGTGCTCAGAGAGGAGCCACATGCGGCTAGGATATAGATCTATAAAGAGGATCATCAACTGGCTGCTACTTATTTGCTTGAGGGGTCATGATGAAGCTTGTGCCACAGGTAGTATTGTAAAAAACTACAAAGTGGAATTAATTGCTACTACTGAACAAATTGCGCCTGCTGGAGGTAAGAAATATTTCTGGAATGGCATTAGAAAAAATTTGAGACCAAAAAAAGAGGAAAAGGTAGGGAATAGGAAGAAATGTGTCTTCCCTCCTGCTGCCTTTGAGTGTCTTTCTGGGGCTCATCATTGGCAGGACCTAAAAGAGAGCAGCTGAGAAAACCAAAATGTGGTTGGCAGAGCCCTAGCCCAAGCATTACAGGGCATAATATAGAAGAGTGAGTTTGAAACAGAAACTGTAGCTTAATTCCTGACACACACAGATACACCTAACTCCAAGTGCTGCTAACTGCTCTTTTACAAACTACAGTGAGTCAAGGATATAAAATGAGCAAAAGAAATTTACTTAAAATAAGTAGATATCTTGTAGCATTTAATGATGCTTCAAATTATCCCTGCTTTATTGCAATAACCAGATGTATGTATTAAGAAAGCTAGATGAAGGAAATATTATTTTTAGAAATTAAAAAAAATTAAAACGGAATTTAATATACAGTTAATTATAGATACTCTTTACGGAATATTTGGCCTGCCGATGGGAAAATTCAACATGTTTTATACTTTACTTTTTTTTGCATTTAAGAAATTCTTGATTATTTGATAGCATTCTGTCACTTTGCTGCAAACATATTCTTAAGTGTATACTGCAGCTATCCTTTGGAATATTTTCTTATACAACTGATCTAACCAAGAAGAACAAGAGAATTAAAATAAATCCTCCAGAGTCTCAGAAATCCTCTGGTCAAAAGGAAAATATACACACTAGACTGTAATTCTTTTAAGCTGAATTCCTAAGACGTGTCTATCAGGTCTAGGCAACTGTGTTAGCTGCCACAACTAAGTCAGAAAGATTTGCAAACCAAAGAACAAAGGATCTTGTGTGTATATATATGTGTGTATAACACATATATATACATATGTGTGTGTGTGTGTGTGTGTGTATATATATATATATATATATATATTTTTTTTTTTTTTCCCTTTACCCAGTTCAAATTTATCAGGGAAATGCCTTACTGTGACTGAATTGATACTCATCAAACTGAATTTGCATAACATTTGGCTTTTAAGAAGAGATGGAGAAAAAGAGAGAAATAGAAAATTTATTATTAAATAAAATATACTTGCTTCCCTTGAATTGTTTTAAATAGAAAAACTTAATTTAAGAGGAAAGCATGTTGTATCTTCAAAATCTCTTGCCACCATGTTAGGGGATCCCAGGTGAAGGGGCTTGCACAATAGTATGAGTCTGTCATGAATGACCCGGATGCAATTTTCAGTGCTTAGCAAGAATATGTAATATAAGAAATCATTCTTTCAGTCATCAAATATAAATACTACTATTTATGAATCATTGAATCAAATAATTTAAGGCATTATTTTTCTAATCCAGAAAAGAAAACATCTTTCTACTTCTTTCTCATTTTCATGTAGCCTTTTAACTTTGACTCGCACTAAGATTATATACCTAAAAATAATACTAAGCATTTCAACTGAGAGATCATCTATCTAAGCAACTAACTTTGATTTTTTCTGAGGTCTGGAAAACCTACTCCAATATCTCCAGTATTTAGCTACATAGTTTCTACACACACAAAACAAAATATTACCTTTTCTTGCCTCCCTTGGAACCATGGGTGAACATTTGGCTAAGTCTGAGCAACGAGATGTAAAGAGAAATGCTGTGAAATCTCTTATTTCATCTTCAAGGGAACTGACCTGTCTAGAAGAGCATTTTTGTTTGTTTTTTGCTTTGTGTTGTCATTTTTTATTTTTCCAGCCTTAAACTCAGAGCTCCTTCCTGTTATCTTAACTTTGAACATAAACTTGAAGAATAAACCTAGTGCTAGAAAGCTGAAACAAATGGTCATGGAGCCACCATATAAATCTTGCAGTGATTGTTCTTTAATATACTTTACATGCCCAAAAAATTAAACTATTTTTGGATGAATCACTGTATTGTGAATTTTTCTATAATATGCAACTAAACCTGATATTGCTTTTAAAATATATCTTTTTATAGAAAAGAAAATTATAGCTATTTTTATTCTTTTAATGTTTATATTTCAAAATAAAATATTTACCTACATTTCTACCTAGATTGTTTGGAGATTCTATTTTCTTTTCAAAATTTGTAGGGTTTGCATGATTTACCCATTACAGAAAAATCCCCTTTTAAACATTGTTAGAGATTTTGATTTTACCATTTTTACAGTAAGCACACAAATTTGTTTTAATTAAACAGCTGATGATTAGTTCAATTTATCAGCATATGTATTGATTTCTGTGTCCACTATTGTCTTCACCTTCCTTCCTTAAGTATTTTTTTTACTTATGTATATAGTTTCATAATACTTTTCTCTTATTATTTGTATATTTGAAAAAGATTTTATGTCACAATCTCTTGAAAGATAGTTCAGTTCAATATAGAATTTTAGATTCATGATAATTTCTCTTAAATATCACTTTATTTTCTTTTGGAGTTTTTCTTTTTTGCTGAGGAGACATTATCTGTTCATCTGTGACTCATTTGAATTAGCCTATCTCTATCTTTTCCCTTCAGTATAGTCTCTTTCTGGTGATGTTCTGGTGATTCACAAGAATGACTCTTGAGTGAATTAATTTTTACTTACCTTGATTTTTAGAAGTTTTGTTCTTTTTGTTATGTATTGCCTTTATTAAATGTGAAGAGTGACCTCATCAATTCTGAAGAGTTCTCAAGTATTATCTCTTCACTGGCAAGTCTTCAATTTGCGTATTCTAGAGCTATTAGATATTTGCTGAACTTGAGCTAAGTTGTGATTCAAAGTTCAGAGATTTGCATATGGTTATCCAATGATTTCAACAATATTTGTTGAAAAGACTGTCTTTTCTTCACTAAATTGCCTTTCTACTTTACTCAAAAATCAGTTGTCTATGTGTATGTGAGTCTACTTCTGAATTCTCTATTCTACATTTAGCCATTTATCTATCACTGCATTAATATGGCACTGTTTTTATTATTGTAGATTTATAAGTACCAAAATTACATAATGCTAGCCTTCAAACTTTGCTATTCTTTTTAAAATTTTGATTATTCTCAGTCCTTTCTCTTTTCATATAGATTTTAGAATAATTATGCCAATTTATAATAAAAATTCTACTGAAATGGTTGAAATTGCAATGAATATATAGACCAATTTAGGGAGAATTGATATAATAATATTGGTTGTTCTGATCCATGAGAACAGGTGTAGGTTTGAATTTTTATTACACTTTTTTTTTGAGTCGGAGTCTCACTGTCACCCAGACTGGAGTGCAGTGGCACATTTCTGGCCACCGTGCCTGGACCTGCTGGGCTCCGGCAATCCTTCCGCCTCAGCCTTCCAAGTAGCCGGAACTACAGGCGCGTCCTACCACGCCCGGTTTATTTTTTGTTTTATTGTAGAGACGAGGTCTCGCCAAGTTGCCCCGGCGGCTCTCGAACCCAGGGGTTCAGGCAATCCACTCGCCTCCGCCTCCCAAAGTGCTGGGATTACAGACTGAGCCACCAAGCCCGGCCTTTACTGCACTTTTAAAAATATAGTTCACCACCAATGTTTTGGAACCATTTCAGTGTATAAATCTTGCACATTTGTTGTCATAATTATCACAAAACATGTCATATATTTTATGTTATTGTGCATGGTATTTTAAATTTCTATATCTCACTACTTATTGTAAGTATATTCTGATATAATTAATGTTTTTTGTTTGTTTGTTTTGAGTTGGAGTCTCACTCTGTAGCCCAGACTGGAGTGCAGTGGCCGCTCCCGGCCACCGCAGCCTCAACCCGCTGGGCTCTGGCGATCCTTCCGCCTCAGCCTTCCGAGTAGCTGGAATTACAGGCATGCGCTACCAGGCCCAGCTGATTTTTGATTTATTGTAGAGATGAGGTCTCGCCAAGTTGCCCAGACGGGTCTTGAACCTGCGGGCTCAGGCAATCCACTCACCTCAGCCTCCCAAAGGCGTGGGATTACAGGCTGAGCCACCGAGCCGGCTATTTTTATATACTTAGTTTGTATCTAGCAAAATTGCTATAATCACTTATTAGTTTTGTGGACTTATTTACACATTGCATTCAATTTTCCACATAATCAATCATGTCATCTGCAAATAAAGAAAATTTTACTCCTTTATTTCCAACCTGGATGCTTTTATTTATTTTACTTGCCTTATTGCACTGACTAGAACCTCCAGTAAATTGTTGAGTAGCTGTTAGAGGACATCTTGTCTTGTTCCTAATCTTGTGGGGGGATTATTCAGTTTTTTAATCTGTAAATATAATGTTCTCTGTAAATTTTTATAGCTATTCTTTATTAGATGAAAAAGTTCCTTTATATACCTCGTTGGCTAAGAGTTGTTATCAGGTACAGCTGTTGGACTTTATCAAATGCTCTCTCTACATCTACAGATGATTCTCTAGTTTACTTTTAAAAATTTGGTCATATGAAACATTATATTGTATAATTTTAAAATCTTAACCTGTTGCATTCTGGAGTAAACTTCACTTACTTGTTATAATACTTTTCTATTGCTACTGTAACAGATAAAAAATTCAGTGGCACAACTATATTATTTTGTAGTTGTGGAGTTCAGATATTCTAAAATGAATGTGTTGGCAGGGCCGCATTTCTTCTGGAGGTTTTCTTGCCTTTTCAACTTCTAGAGACTGCCTGCATTCTTTGAGTTCATGTTCTTTCCCCTATCTTTTAAAGAAGCAGTAGCATAGCAACTTCAACTAACTCTCTCTTTTTCCCTCTGCTCTTATCTATGTTTCTACAACCACACCTCCTTCTGACTCTGATTCTACCGATTCCCTCACACTGTTATTCCCTTTGATGACACTGAGCTCACCTGGCTAACCCATGATAATCCGCCCATATCAAGATCCTTAATTTAATCGCATATGGAAAATCTCTATTGTCACATAAAATAACATTCACAGCTCCTGAAATTAAAACATGGACATCTTTGGGAGGCCATTATTCTGCTAATCACAGTCATGCTGTATTATGCCTTTTCTATAATGATAGATTAGATTTGATATTTTTTGTTTAGAATTTTTAATCTACATTTATAAAAATATTGATATTTAGGTTTTGGTTCCTATGATGTCTTTGTCTGGTTTGGGTAGTAGGGTAATGCTGGCCACAAATAATGAGTTACAATGTATTTCCTCCTCTTCTATTTTCAGGAAGAGTTTTATAGATTTAGTATTATTTATTCTTTTAATGCTTGATAGAAGTCAGTAGTAGCCGGGCTCAGTGGCTCAGCCTGTAATCCCAATGCTTTGGGAGGCCGAGGTGAGTGGATTGCCTGAGCCCATGGGTTCGAGACCCGCACCGGGCAACTTGGCGAGACCTCATCTCTACAATAAATCAAAAATTAGCTGGGCATGGTAATGCGCACCTGTAGTTCCAGCTACTTGGAAGGCTGAGGCGAAAGGATCGGGCCACTGCACTCTAGTCTGGGCAACGGAGTGAGACTCCAACTCAAAAGAAATAAAGAAGTCAGTAGTAAAGGTATCTATATTTATAGTTGACTTTGTGGGAAGATTTTCAATGACAAATTCAATTTCTTTAATGGTTGCAGGTCCTTTCAGTTTATTTATTTATATTTAAGTGAGTGTTGATAGCATTTCTCAATAAATTTATTCATTTCATGTAAGTTATTGAATTTATTGCCACAAAAATTTTCATAATTTTTTTAATTCTCCTTTTAATACCTGCTGAATTTGTATAGTTAGTGTTATCAGCTCTCTCATTCTCAACGTTGGTGATATTTATTGTATTTTTTTTCCATATCAGATAGGCTATACATTTATCAATTTTATGGATGTTCTCAAAGATCTTTCAGTTTGTTGCTTTTCTCTGTTTTTTTCTATTTTGTTTATTGCTATTCTGATTTCTATTATTTCCTTTATTCTGCTTACTTCACATTTAATTTATGCTTCTTTTTCTAGTATTTTCAGATAGAAGACAGACTTTTCTTATTTTCAGACTTTTCTTATTTTCTGTCATTTAATAATATAAATTTCACCCACTACTACTTTAGTGGTGTCCACAAATTATGATCTATGTTTTTTTTTCATTCTCCTTCAGTAAATTTTTCTAATTTCCATTTTTTCTTCCTTGACCCATAGATTATTTAGAAATATGTTATTTTGTTTTAAAATATTGGGGAATTTCAAGAAATCTTTCTATTATTGGCTTCTAATTTAATTTCATTGTGGTGTGATAAGATATTTTGCAAATTTAAAATCTTCCACACTCATTTAGATTTAGTTTATGGCCCAGAAAATGTCTATTACAGTAATGGTTCACATGCACGTGAAAAGAATGTGCAGTCTGATGTTTTTTTGGGAAAAGTTCTATCAATTTTAATTGCTCAAGTTATTGACTATTTTATTTAAGTCATCTAATTCCTTACTGACTTTCCAGTCACTAGATCTATCAGCTAAGGGAGAGGAAGATTAAAACATCTCTAACTGTAGATTTATCTATCCTTACAATTTTATTAGTTTTTTCTTCGTGTATTTTGAAACTGTTATTAGATGCGTGCTGTTATTATTTCATGCTATTATAACAGGATATCACAGTTTGTGTGATTTATAAACAATAGAAATGTATTTCTCACAGTTCTGGAGGTTGGGAATTGCAAGATCCAGGCACTTGCAGGTTGACTGTCTGGTGACATCCTTTGAAGGAAAACAACACTGTTTTCTCACATTGGACAAAGCAGAAGTACAAAAAGAAGCAAAATTTCTCTGTCAAGCCCTTTTATGAAGGTACCTAATACCATTTCTTAATCTCATGATTCAATAACCTCCAAAAGGCTACACCTCCCATAACTGTGGCATTGGGGAGTAGTTTCAACATAAATTTTGGAAAGGACAAAAACATTCCAACTAAAGCAGTATATTTTCTTCAGGATTATTCTGGTCTATTTATGAATTTACTTTTTATTCTTTATGACATTGACTTCTCTGCCCTCAGTAACAGTCTTTCTTTTGAAATCTACTTAGATATTAATATACTTACACCATTTAAAAAAATTAGCGGAGCCGGGCTCGGTGGCTCAGCCTGTAATCCCGCGCCTTGGGAGGCTGAGGTGAGTGGATTGCCTGAGCCCGCGGGTTCCAGACCCGCCTGGGCAGGCGAAACCTCATGTCTACAATAAATCAAAAAAATTAGCCGGGGATGGTAGCGCGCGCCTGTAATTCTGGCTACTCGGAAGGCTGAGGTGGAAGGATCGCCGGAGCCCAGCAGGTCGAGGCTGCGGTGGCCGGGAGTGGCCACTGCACTCCAGTCTGGGCGATCAAGTGGGACTCCAACTCAAAAAAAAAAAAAAAAAATTAGTGGTATATCTATATCTTTTAATTTGGAATTTTAGACTATTTACATTTAATGCAGTTATTGATATTTTTAGGCAGAAGTCTGTTTCTATTGACAAATTTGTTCTTTTTCTCATTTCCTTTTTGTTTGCCTTGTCTTGGATTAACCCAGTATATTTTATTATATCATTTGACTCCTTTGTTGCTTTATCAGTTATAATTATTTATTTTGTTACTTTAGTGTTTCTGTTCAAGTATAGCATAAATATAAATATTTTTAACTCATAGTCTTGCATCACTTGACATATAACATAAGAAATACACAAAAATATAGTTCTATTTCATTTTTTCCTGCCTTTGTGCTATTGTCATTAAATATTTTACTTTTATATATATCATAAACTATTTGTATAAGAAAAATTCTACATGACATTGATCATATTTGTCTTTATATAACTATGCTTTCAAGATATTTAAATAATAATAATACAGTCATGTATATTAATTATGTAGTTACCATATTCACTGAATATAATTTTTTTTTTGGTTTCACTTGCTATGTTGTATCCTTTTTATCCCACCTGAGGGATTTCTTTTACTGTTTTTTATAGTACACGTTCACCACAGAATTATTATTTTACCTTTTCTATATGTGAAAATGTCTACTTTTCACTTAACTGTGACAAGATATTTTTTCTGGGTACAGAATTATCTGCTAAATAGGTTAATAAGGTTCTGTTTGGTTGGTTCCTTTGTTTTCCAGTCCTTCAAAAATAGTGCTTTCCTTTCTTCTAACATGTTTTGTAATAAAAAATCTTCAGTCATTTTTATCTTTGATCATATGCCACTAATGCATCCTTTTTTCTCTGGATGCTTTAAGATTTTCTCTTAATAACTGGTTATGAATAATATTATTTAATGTGTATTGGTATAGATATTCTTATGTTTCATGTGCTAGGGAACCATTGAGCTTATTGAATCTGTTGATTTATAGTTTTAACATAATTTAGGGACCAATTGGAAACTATTTCTAAATTTTTTTTGTTTTTTTATCTAGAACCTCACAGTAATTTCAATCACATATTATCAAATGCTTGCCATTGTCCTAGATGTCACTAATAATATTTTCATTTTTTAAAGGTTTTTTTCTTATTCTGTGCTTCACATTAAACAGCTTATATTGCTACGTCTTCATTGTTAGTCATCTTCTTTTTCTACATTGCCTACTCAGTCATTAATCTCATTCAGACAATTTGTCACTCACATATTTTAGTTTTCACCTCTCAAATTCAAACTGGGTCTTTTAAAAAATATCTTCTGTGACTCCACTTATTGTCTTATTTCTTCTATCAAATAAAAAATGATTAACAAATCAGTTTGAATAGACTGATCTTTTTTATCATCATGTTATAGTTTTCTGTTTATTTGTATCCTCGATAATTTGTAATCTATGCCATACTGTGTGGATTTTCTCTTCTTTGGTACTGGATCTTTTGTATTCCTTTAACTATTCTCAAGCTTTAAAAAAAAAACACACACATTTTTTAAAAATCCAGTCCTCTTTTGATGGGCAGCATGATTGGTTCCATGTTCTTGCTACTGTGAACAATGTTATGATAAACATACGTGTGCAGGTATCTTTTTTTATAGTGATTTGAGTTCTTCCTGGTATATTACCAGTAGGAGGATTGCAGGGTCGTATGGAAGGCTGATTTCTGGATTTTAAAAATGTAGCACATAAACACGATGGAATATTACACAGTCATAAAGAAAAACAAAATCACGAACTTCACAGCAACCTGGATCAACTTAGAGTTTATAATACTGAGTGATCTCTCACAGAAACAAAGAAGAGTACCTCATGTTCTCACTCATAAGTGAACAATTATCGTAATGCTCTAAGAAAAGGATTGGCAGTAACGGGAAACTGTCAGGAAGAGGGTGGGAAAGCAGGATTGGCAGTATTGGGAGTCTGCCTGGGGAAGAGGGGGCACACCTCATCAACAAGGGTACCTGCATAATGAACATTTGTATACTTAACCCTGAATTGTACCCCACATCTTTAAAATAAAAAATTAAAAGTTAAAGAAAAATTACTTGGAAAGAGTTTTTTATCCCTTCTCATCTGATTTACCAGACATTATTAGTGCTCCAATTTTGCTTCACTACCAGAGCAAACTCATTCTAAATGTCCTACCCAGTGCCCATAGATTTTGATGTTTTCCAGTCTGACTGGTGGACACAGGCATTATTACTCGCTCAGGATGTATACCAAGTACTTGTCCCTTCTAATCCTTTAGGATGGTTCTTTCCCTGGCCTTGAGTATTTTTCTCACACATGTTACATATGCACTGATCATTACTTTGCTGCACACCCAAGAGAGACCTCATGTAAGTCACCAGAGTTTTCGCTCTGTGTAACTGTCTTTTCTCTGGTACTTTGTTCTGTGAACTGTATTTTTGTTTTATTTGATTTTCATCTGTGTCTCAACTTAGGGAAGGCCATTGGATTCTGCCTAAGTTTGCCTTCCCAGTACTACTGGCATCTCTATGAGGTCAGTAAGCTGGGACAATTCCAGGGTTTACTTCATTTCTCTCTCTCTCTCTCTCTCTCTCTCTCTCTTTCTGTCTCTGGAATCAACCTTTTCTAGTGGTTTTTATAAAACTTTGTGTTTTTGAAAAAACATAAATTCATTATGTTGTTTTACAAAAGAAGGGAACTAGGCTTGGAATAATTGATGTCTTTCTTATTATTAGTGGGATTACAAAAGCACTTTCCACTTTTTAACTGTATCTTTTACAGAATATATGTACTAAAATTGTCTGCAACCATTCTGTCCCAGCTCCAGGACCTGTCTTGTGAGAAATTTCCTCTCTGATGATGGTGGGATAGAATAAGATTCATTTCTAGGCTTATCTAAGCAATGTGAATCCGCAAGATCATATTGCTCATTTCCATAAAGATATTACAAACTTTCACTCCATAGTATTTTTATGTATTCTTAATTAATTTTAAGGTTAGCTGTTATAGTAGAAAGTAAAAATTGAATTATACTCCATAAAGCTTGATGTACAATCTTATAGCCTATGATTCAAAGCAAACATTAAAGGACAATAATTCAGAAATAGCCAATCTTTTCACCAGTCCCTCTCCTCACTCTCTAACACTTCTGTATCTGAGAGACAGAAAAAGAGAGAGAGAGAGAGAGAGAGAGAGAGAGTCAGTCATTGGTTGATTTTGAACCCCCTTCCCACCTTTCAAGGCATCTCTTTAGTTATTTGTAATTGATTTCAGTTAACAACTCAAGAAATAGGAGATTTGGAACCAAATTCAGTATCTTTCATATTTTATTTATTAAAAAAATAATATTATTTAGAGACTACACTACCCTAAACAGCACCTAATATCTTATAATCTAAAGAAGAAGAAAGTGTGCTTAAAGTACTGGGCTTTAATAAACTCAAGTACACGGATGAACACACCAGCAGCACAGCTTCACTGAAATTCAAGAACATTAAAATTTTCATGCAGGATCTGAGGAAGTGTACAAATTCTGAATGTCAGATACCACCTTGAATGTGTAAACAGAGAAGTGCAAACTTTAGCTTCATTAGTTCTTCATTGAGGATCTTTATTTTTAATCCCCAAAGAAATTTACTTTTTAATAATTGTAACATTACTGACCTTTCTCAATAGCCTGGTGATTGATTATATAACCTTTCAGTCTGCTGTAATATTGTGTGCTTTCAACCTGTGTACTAGACACCTATTTAACTCAATAGAAAGAAAGAATATGAGTTGACCTATGAAATAAGAATTGTAAAATATTTGGGCTATTGGGAATGCCCATGTTCCAGAAAAGATAAAAAAGTAATTAACTATTGATCAAGAAAAAAAGTCAGAAACATAGAGGCAAGAATATAGGTATTACTTTCCCTGTGGAATCTTAGTTACCCAGGTAACCATATCCTGATTTGGGCTTGTAGATCTTAAGATTTGAATCTGAAAAGGAGAAAGACTTTCTTTTTAAGAAATCTATTTGATTTATGCCTGTAAGAAAATTATCATAGAGCAAGTTTCATTTGGAAGGCCAGGAAAAAAGCAAGCACACACCTCATAATAGCTGAACAGTACAAAAGTTTCCCTAGAATGGTAATTATTACTTGGAGGAAGAACTGATTTAAACAACTGCCAAAAAAATTTTTTTAAGTAATGTAATAATAAGTTATAACTTCTGTTTCAGTCAAGGCATTTAGGGTCTGGCATCCTCTAATACTAAAAAAGGGGAAAAAAGTTTTTTTAAAAGGCACTAATATGTTATTATTCTTTTAAATTTGCTCTTAGTTCTGTTTCTTTTGTATTTCTATATCTTTTAAAAATCAATTATCAAATTGATACTGTTTTAGAAGTGGTGATATTGAATAAAGAATAATATCAAATACACATTATTTTATCATTAGGATAGAGATATCTATCCATTGAATAATTCTGAGAAAAATCCACTGAAAAATCAGAAATTAGAAAAATATATTATTATTCTGCTGTGAGAATTAAAGCTGAACTATCAACATAGAAATATTAAGTCTTTGAAAGAAGTCACTCATGTCAAATTAAAAGCAAAATAAAAAATACTCACAGGCAAAGTAAAAGGTTATGGCCAACATTTCTAGAAACCAGAACAGGAGCAGATAAAAGAGAAGGGATCCCAGTGTAATCAGTCAGTCTTGTCCATAGTCACTGACTTACTGTATGTGGTTGTTGTAGCCCTATCTGCTGCTAACAGTAACTCATTCATCTTGCAAATAAAATACATTTTAAAATGTTTATTCACACACAGTATGCTTGATATCAATCCTCTAAATGGTGTCCCAACAAACAATAAGTTTGGAAGCAAAATAAATGTCTAAATTGGCAATTTGACATGCGATTATGTGTAGTGCTGTTATTCTTGCAAATAAGTACTAATGTGTTATCTGAACACTACCCCAAAATGGCCACTGACATTGTACAGTTTTGAATCATTGATATAAGCTATATTTTTTAAAATCACGTTAACACAAAGAGAAGATATAAACATGATTGATCTAAAATCTGTGTCAGCAAAAACAATATTGATATCAAAAATAAAACCAAAATTAAAGCAAATACTCAAAATATTTTAGTCATTATAAAGAAAAGGAGTTTATATGAAATAACTTGAATGAAATTGCTTGTATTCAAAAACTCAACATGGAGGTACTTTTAATACACTCAATAATTTAACAAATTTCACTAAAAAAAGGAAAGATTTTCTACATGTAGAATTTTTGTCAATAGCAAAACTATAAGATAAGGCAATGCTTTGACTGTCTTAAGATTTCATTTTAAGAATGATAATTTTTGTGGCATTCTTTCCATTTTTAACATGACATTAGTTGACATTTTATAATCATATTTTTAATATTCTTCATTATAAAATATTGATATTAAGTACAGATTATTTGTACATGAGACTGCAATTCATAATCTTATCAAAATGTATAGGTTTATAACAAAAAAGAAATCATACATTTGTTAATATTGTTTAACAGAAAAAAACTATGAAACTTTCTACTGTATAATAATGATTCATCATGCATTATGACCATTCATTACTTTAAAATATATATATAATATTAAGAAAATATTTAATAACTTACAGTGTTGGAGGATTTCAAGCAATCCCTGGAGTTTTGATTTCTTATTCTAAAATCCCAATGATTTATGCCTGTCAATTATTTGTAAACACTAGGAGATTTTAATTATAGCTTATTATTTTTTTAAATTTAATTTAATCAGCTTCACTTTTCACTTTCTAGTAACAGTGCCCTAGACTTGCTTTTTCTACTCACTACTTCATGTTTTTTTCTATATGCCTAAAAATCTCACTCTCTGTGGCTACATAGCTGGACATGAGATATTGGCTTGACTACTCAGAGTTCTCTGGAATTTTCTGAACTCAAGGAAGATGCATAGTTTTTTCTGATTTTTATGCTGACTTTTATTGTAGGTAAACTTAGGATGATAACAACAATGGCTGCTGATTTCATAGAAAAGATGTGGGGGGAAAAGTTGACACAATTAAAAAGCTGCAATGAGACACTGAGAAAAAAAAAAAAAGAATATGAAGACAGATCCCAAATTCCTGAGGTGGTTTGAGATTATGGATTTGCACACTTTCACTTGTAAGGTCTGACTCTAAATGTCTTTTGCCTAATCTCTTATTAACTTAAACCATGTTTGAGTTGGGTTTCTGTCACTTGCAGACAAAAGAGACCTAACAAACATTAAACATTTATCTTTTACAGAGATAGCTCTTTGCCAATTAAGACCTGGGGCTTTATGGTTTATAGGCAATTCCTCTCTAAATTAAAAACCTTCAGCAATATATTAGTAAACAGTTTCTCTCTATTAAGTTTTACAGATTCTTACAAATCCTGCCTAGTAATTCCCAGTACTCTTGGTAATATTTAACATATAGAAAATGTTACTTTTATCACATTAAAAAATTAAATTCATATTTTTAATTGAACAAAACCAACATTGTTTTCATTTTCTGCATTACAAAGAAAAAATAGCAGTTCCTATTCCATAATACATAATCTTATGCTTGTTCAATAAAGCAATAGGTAGAATCTTCTCATTTGGGAGTTTACACCCCACTTATTTACTAGAGATTATGACACAATCCACTGGAGTGTTTTTAACTTCTCTTTCTCTTTGATTTTTGTGAAAGGAGGTAAAGTTAATTATACTTCAGTTCATGACCAGTTATCACCCTTGTTCCCAGCAAGCACTCCCTTGTTTTACTCAATTCTTTTTACCCACTTTTCCTACCCTTTCATGTTTCCCCAGTATTAAAAGCTACTTTAAAGTGTTTAATACATTCCTTTTTGTTTGCATGAGCTATGACATGTGTGATGTCTGACAATTAAGTTTGCAAACTTGTCACCATGCACTTACATTGGCAGTATTGTATAAACAACTCAGAAAGGTGTCACAACCTTGGTATATAAGGGTCTCACAGCTGTGTTTGTGTCAATGTGTGGCAGTGTCTTCTGAGAGGTGTCCATTATTTTTGCTACATGTTTTTGTGTGCCAACACAAGAATGTCAGAGCTTGAATTTGAATAATGAACAAACATTAAATTTCTTGTTAAACTTGGGATGAACATGAAATCATGGATACGTTAGTCCAAGTTTATGGGGATAATGCCATGAAGAAAACAGTAGTGTACAAATGTATTAAATGTTTTCCTGAAGAGAGTGTCACTGATGAGAGGTCAGGATTACCAGTAACAAGCAGAACTGATTAAAACATGGCAAAAATATGTTGAATTGTGTGTCAAAATCATCAGCTGACTGTGAGAAGTACAGTAGACCAACTGTAGTAGAGAAACAATTAGGAAAATCTTAACTGAAAATCTTGGCATGAGAAAAGTGAGTGCAAAAATGGTCCCAAAGGAGCTCTTGTATCACAACAATGCACCAGCTCACACAGCACTGTCCATGAGGGAGTTTTTACCCAGTAAACAAATAACCCTATCACCTGATCTGTCCCCTAATGACCTTTTTCTTTACATGAAGATAAAGGAAATATTGAAAGGAAGACATTTTGATGACATTCAGGACATGGATAATATGAAGACAGCTTTGATGACCATTCCAGAAAATGAGTTCCAAAATTGCATTGATGGTTGGACTAGGTGCTGGCATCAGTGCATAGCTTCCCAAGAGGAGTACTTCAAAGGTGACTGTAGTGATATTTGGCAATGAGGTATGTAGCAGAGATTCCAGGATGAGTTCGCAAACTTAATCATCAGACCTTGTATCTCCTCACAGTCACTGTTTTCATAAATCTTGCCCACTTCCACCACAGTCTTTGCTGTAGCCCACTGATTTCATGAGTACCAACAGCATCCTCTGAGGCTGTGGAGTTTTCAATTCTTCCACCACAATACAATGCACCACACCACAAGGTATGGGCTCTCTCTTCCCAAGGGAACAATTCCTTTCCTCGACCTTAAAGTAGAGTTAATTCCCTACAGGGAAACTTTTGACCAGTGGAGACAGGAGATATGAGAGACCTAAAAAATAGTTTCTGCCGAGCTCGGTGGCTCAGCCTGTAATCCCGCACTTTGGGAGGCCGAGGTGAGTGAATTGCCTGAGCCTGAGGGTTCGAGACACACCTGGGCAACTTGGCGAGACCTCATCTCTACAATAAATCAAAAAATTAGCTGGACATGGTAGCGCGCCCCTATAGTTCCAGCTACTCGGAAGGCTGAGGCGGAAGGATCACCGGAGCCCAGCAGGGTGCCACTGCACTCCAGTCTGGGTGACAGAGTAAGACTCCAACTCAAAAAAAAAAAAAAAAGTTTCTATTCCAACCTTTTATTGACTCTTCCAAAGCACAATTTTTTCCATGCAACCTTACATGGCCAAGCATATGCACAAGACACATGAGAAGCAAACTGCCTTTTTTATAGCTCATTATAAAGCAGTGGCCAGAAAAGTAATGCATTACTCTGTTTTAGCATCCCATTTTTCTCTGCCCCACTTTTATTTTCTCTGGGATTGTACTTTTCAATAAAGAATTAGCACTTATAGTTTCCTCCAGGCTCTATTATGTAAAATTCTCAAACTAAGGTAGTATGCATTTTTACAAGTGATGAATTATTTTGTATGTATTAAATTTTACTTACATAATGGCATTCTGTTTCTTAACTTTTCTTAATTAACATTTGACTGTTATGATCTCTCCATGTTGCTATGTTTGTATTTTGTTACTTCTAATCGGTGCATAGTACTGTGGTTTGTATCTACTACATTTTAACACATCTATTCTTCTGATGATGGATAGATATGTTTCCTCTCCAAACACTTGCCACCACTAATTAGACTATTATAAACATCCTTAAATTTGTCTCTGTGTGTGTGTGTGTGTGTGTGTGTGTAAGAATTTTCTGGAAGGTTTATATTCAGTGGTAGAATTTCTGGATTTCTGGTTCTGTGTATACCTAGCTCAAAAGTGCTTCCTCTAATTTTCTAATGGGTGTATCAGTCTACATTCCCACCGGCAGTGTAGGAGAGTTCCAGGAGTCACACATCATTGTCAAGTCTAGGAAGAATCAAGCTTTCTAATATAAAGTAGTATTTTATTGTTGTTTTAATTTGCATTTTTATATTGTTAATAAGATTGATATTTTACTAACATATTAGCTATTTAGGTTTCCTCTTATATAAATTGCCTCTTCAATTTTTTTTTTGTATTTTGCCCAAATCTACTGAGATGTCTTTTTGAAGATGATTTGCAAAAAGTTTACATCTCATCTGTCATTTTTATACACAATATACATGGTCATATATTAACTTTATTCAAAGCGTCTTTTGTTAAGCAAAATTTATTTTGTTGTAAACAAATCTCCCTCTCCCTGCCCTTACCCATACCTTACTTTCTTTCTCTCTCTTCATCTGTCTGTCTCTCTCCTTTTAATTTGTGTTTCTGAGAGTCCACTTAAGAATTCTCTGTGACATTATTCACAAATTTAAATTTTAAAAAAGTTCTAAAAAATTTTATTTTTTCAATTTTTTTCTATTACCTGTTTATATTTTACTTTTTATATTTATGTTCTTATTATGCCTAGTGTCAATGTGGTATAAAGTAGGGAGCCAAGTTATTGAAAAGTATTTACTATACCACTCATTCCTCATTATTGATTAATATAACTAATTTTTCATAATAAATATACATAAAAAATTTTGTTTTTGAGACTTTCATCCTTTTATCTTGTTCTACTTATTCTTTTAGTTTCCAGTACACATTATTTTATTACTAATGCATTTTAGCAAATGATAATATTTTTATGGCGAAATACTCTTCATTATTCTTTTTCAGGAATAATTTCATTAATTACAAACTTTTACTTTTTCATATTTATTTTAGAAATTTTACTATATTCTTTAAAAACAGATTTACTGCAATGTTAATAAGTATTTCAGTCATATTAATTTGAGAATAATTTTATATTAATTTTATATTTATTTGAGCAAAAATTATATTTTTCTAAAGTTTCCTTTTCATATAAGAACATGTATCTTATCCAGACCATCTTCTATGTCTTTTATTAATGCCTAAAATTGTGTATGTAGAAGTCTTTGGTAAGGTTAGTCGGTTCCTGGATCTCTTGTGCACTTACTTTGCTGTAGTTACAAATGATATCTGTTTGTATTGCATTTTATAGTTGGCTATTATAGTTTTGCAAAATTGTGAGGATTTTTGTAAGTTGATCTTATATCTGTCATTCTTACTAATTTCTCTTACTGTTCTAATATTTTTTTTTCTGTATTATCTCTTCCTTTTTAAGAAACAATACATTGTTTACTTTTACTTGTTTATGAAGTATGTCATTCTATGTTTCAGAATCAAGTGTTCTATTTGAGATGACGTATGCCAATACCTCCAAGATGATGTTAAACATTTGTGAAGATGTGTAGCATGTCTTTTTTTCCCAACTTAAATAAAATGCTTCAAGATTTTCTCTGTTAGATACAATGAGTGCTGTAGGTTTTGGAATGTAGCCTTAATGAAGATCAGGGCATTTTTTTCCATTTCTTCTTTACTAAAAGATTGCTACTAAAATTTTCAGATGTAAAAGTGTTATCATATGTTTTTCTTCATCGAAATATTAACTGCTTAACTCATTCTATGCAATCCAGATTACAAAAATATATGAGAAATTAAAAAGTAATGAGTTCACTTTACTATGAATATAGATACAAAATGTTACACAAAATATTTACATACTAAACATAAGGTATATTTTAAAAATTATTATGTAAAGGGATTCACCCAGTTATGCAAGCATACAAATATAAATCAGAAAACATATCATCTTAATTCACATCATTAAAAAAGGATAATTGCATCTATGTACATGAAAGATAATACTCTGTAGTTTTCTGTTCTTCTAATATCTTTATCAAGTTTGGGTCAAGGCTGGCTTTATAAGATGAGGAAGAAAGTGTTTCCTCTACTTCTATTTTCTAAAAGAGATGATAGAAAATTGGTATCATATCTTCCTTGACTATTTGATAGAATTCACCAGTAAAACCATCTTGGCCTTGTCATTTCTTTTTTGGAAGGATATTAATCATTAATTCAAGTTCTTTGATGGATACTGGTTTACTCATATTCTATTTTTCCCTTTGTGAGTTATGCATATTTGTATTTTCAAGAACTTTGTTTACTTTATCTAAATTATTAAGTTAGATAAAATTTAGATACATAGAGTTGTTTTAGTATGCTTTATTATCTTTTTAATGTCAATGATATCAATATTGATGATTCCTTTTTCATTTGTAATATTGGTAGTTAGTATCTTCACTATTTTTTTTCTTGTTAGTCTGACTTTTTTAATGATATTGATCTTTTCAGAGAAGAAAAATGTAACAGACCTGAGACATAGATCCAGCTTTTGTTTTTATTGATTTTCTTTATTGTTTTACTTGTTTTCATTTCATTAATTTCTGCTCTAATTTTTATTAATCCTTTCCTCTACTTGCTTTAGACTTAAATAGCTCTTCTTTTTCTATATTCTTAAGGTAACAACTTATTAATTTTAGATATTTTTAAATGCAATAAATATGTTTGATTTTATACATTCTCCTGTGTCATTTTTACTACATTCTACACATTTTTATAAATTTTATTTTATTTTCATTTAGTTACAAGCTAAAAAATATTATTTTGAGAGCTCTTGACTTATGGCTATTTGGAAGCATGTTGTTTAATTTCATTTAGAGACATTTCATCTATTTTTCTGTCATTAATTTCTAGTTAAATTTTATTGTGGTCTGAAAATATTTATATGATTTCTGGGGTGGTTAAATTTATGTATCAACTTTATTGGGCCAAAAAATTCCAGAGACTGGGTTAAGCATTATTTCTTGGCATGTTTGTGAGAGCAATTCTGAAAGAGTTAGCATTTGAATTGGTGAATTGAGTGAAAGAGATGACCCTCCCCATTGTTGATGAGTGTCATCTAACCCCCTGAGGGCTTGAGTTGAATAAAAAGGTGGAGAAAGATTGAATTTTCTTCCTGCCTGTCCACTTAAGCTGAGACATTGATCTTCTCCTGCCCTCAGTGTCCTTGGTTCTCAGGCCTTCAGACTCAGATTAAATTTTGCACCATCAGCTTCCCAACTCTCGAGCTTCTAAGCCTCCAAAATCACATGAGCCAACATCTTATAAGAAACCCAATAAATGTATCTCTCTTTCCATATCTAAATAAGCAGACAAACAGACAGACAGATAGATCAACCAATCTGCTATTGGACTGTTCCACAGTCTTAGTACCAAGAGTGGCTTTAGAGGAACAGTATATTAAGAATAAATTTAATTGATCACGGGGTTTCTGGAATTGTTTATTCAATCTGTTTAGATTTAAAGATGCTAATTACTCTATGTTGAGTAGCAAAGAGAGCATAGACAGTTTATGGTATGATCTGGCAAGGGAGATATGCAAAATACCTGCGTTGGATACTCCTAATCAATCATGGAAAAGAAGCAAATTGTTGGTCACCATGTATGCAATACTTTCAATCATTTTCTGAAAACTGACAAATTTAATAAGTTTGTGTAGTAGTTCCTAACGTGGGTAGACGAAGTGGTGAAAGGAAAAGATGGGTTTAAGGATTCAAATACCCAGCTGAAGTATCTTATAAATAATCTGAAGGCTTCTATGTGTGTCCTGTAGGAGATCCTTATCTCCCATGGCCACAGGACTGAGACTGCTGAAAATCAAAAGCATATCCTACAACAGACTGAATTTCAAAGCAAACTGAACACACAAACACACACACACACACACACACACACACACACACACACACACATTCTATTGGTTCTGTTTCTCTGTAAAAGACTGACTAAAGTAATGCAATCCCCCTAACATATTCATTATGGCTATTTAAAGTTTTCTGAATAACAACTGCAACACAAGTTTGACTCTGCTGCTTGCTGTCTTTTCAGGTCTTTCTCCAGTCACCCCTACTTGCATTTTGCCATGCCTTGTGATTTTACTTTGAAAGTCAGTCACATTGAATCAGGTCATAGGAACTGAGGTAAAGAAGTGTTTATTGTTTGAATTTATGTTTATTTGGCTGTGAGTTGTATCTTACTTAACATTTGCTATGGCTGTAGAGGCCGGAGGATTCAAATTCTCTAGTGTTTTTATTTTTGTCTCTACTCTTGACTTTGGGCTTCCCTCAGTGCTTCTCTGAGATAATCTGAGTCTTACAGCTCTCTCAGTTGCAAATCACTGTTGTTATACCAGAACACTTTCAGTGTTGTGGTAAAATGTGGGGGCCAGACACAGTCTATAATCTTATGAAAAAGTCTTGTGATCAACTCTTAGTCTTTCAGTGTGTCTTAGAGTTGTGACCTTCACAAGTGTTTCTTCAGTGGTACAGTTTTCCTCCCATTAAGTGAAGCATAAAGGCTTTAGGGAGTTTGGATATTAGGAATACTTTTTCCTCAAATAGGATAAGGCTCTGGTAAAGTATTTTCCTCTGGATAGTATGACTTTGTTATGGATATTTCTCTTCTCTAGGGTCAAAGAGACATCACAACCTTCAAGCAAATGAGATATTCATTGCTACTGCTAGGCTGTCATGTGAAAACAGATTTAGGATCCACAAATCTACTCTTCATATGACTAAGCATCTTAAGCCACCTATTCTGATAAATTTTAATAATTTATCTCCATTTTGGCACACACTCATTACCATCAAAAACAACCAGTATGTTTTTTGTTGATCTTCTAAGAGAAATTATGGTTGTATGAGAAACCTCATAATTTGCCAACACCATTGAACTTGTATTTTTTATATTTTTAGCTCATTATAATATCTCCAAAAGTGATGATAATCTGGAAATAAAAAAGCAAAAACTCCTCAAGTACCTCACTATTAAGCGTTGCTGTGTTGGAGCTAGGTATGATACAAAAGGTGATGTGTAGGGTGCAACATAGATCCTATTTTTAATTTGCAATTTTGGTGGAATATCAACTCTTCTCAAGTTATTGAAAGAGTCCTATTTAAAATTAATATAATGATTGTATGTTTGAGAAATTCTTAGTTACTGCAGGATTTCACAAAGCCTTTGATATCCTAATATATTCTGTGAATCTTCATGAGAGAAAAAAAGTATACAAGATTTTCCAAACTTAATTAACCATGGAAACTCTTTGATTTGCTCTTTGTTTTTAGAAAGAATCTATTCACATCTTACAGAACTTTTTTTTTCACAGCTGGGAAATAATGAAGCAAATGACCACTAAGTTCCACTAAGCTCTAAGATTTTCTGACTCTTTGATCATATATTTTTCTTGTGCCTAAGCAAACAAAAGTAAGCAGAACAGATCAGAGTAGCATAGATAATTCAAAAATATATTAGAATATATAAGATTTTTATATATGAAATCTGTGAAGTCAAAAGAAGGAAATTTAATTTATACAGTTGAGAAATTTATTTAGTTATTTTGGGAAAAAAATCAACCTTGTATAACATAGCAGTGTGAGTGAAGAATAATTAACTGTAGCAAGCAGCCTTCCATTCCAACAAAAAATAAAATACAAATAAAACCTGTGGTTGTAGAATCAAGGACCTAAAACCTTTCCATTGATCATTCCCTGAGAGTTTGTTCTCATTCAATTGGTTACAACTTGGATTGCAAATACCATGCATCCATGCACTAGTTTATGGAAAGGGAGAGTAGCATATATGAGGAGGAGTGCATACACACAGGTATAAGAGATTTGGTTATGGTATCTATCACTTCCATCTACCTTTCACAGGTGATGATTAAGTCACATGAACAAACCTAGAAGCAGGCTTGAAAATGTATTCTCCAGTTGAACAACCATGTGTCAGCTGCAACTCCATTACAACACAGTGAGAGAATGAATTTGAGTACACTAAAGCAGTCTTCACCACACATGTATGAAAATGTATTTCAGAGCGGGGCTTGGTGGCTCAGCCTGTAATCCCAGCACTTTGGGAGGCTGAGGTGAGTGGATTGCCTGAGCCCGCGGGTTCGAGACCTGCCTGGGCAACTTGGTGAAACCTCATCTCTACAATAAATCAAAAAAATTAGCCGGGCATGGTAGCGCACACCTGTAGTTCCAGCTACTTGGAAGGCTGAGGTGGAAGGAGCGCCAGAGCCCAGCGGGTCGAGGCTGCAGTGACTGGGAGCGGCCACTGCACTCCAGTCTGGGCGACAGAGTGAGACTCCAACTCAAAAAATAAATAAATAAAAAAAAATGTATTTCAAGTAGCTCAAGAGTTAGAAACACATGCACACGCACACACACACACACACACACACACACACAAAACACAGCTCTTCAAAATTTCATGGAAAATGTGTATTATATAAAAATAAATCTACTCATGGAGGTCAAAAAATTTTTGCACCAATATAAATTTGTATTAACTGGTTATAAGTCTGAATAGAATCTAGTTTGAGGCACTAAGAAGAATAAGGCATCAGTTTTAAAAGATACCCTATCTGAGCTATTCTACCAAAATTAAAGCAAGAACCAACATCACATTTATGATCACATTTCATTCTACCAAAATTAAAGCCAGAACGAACATCACATTTATGATGAAGCTGAGCAGAAAAGCAGTAAAATTATTGATGCTTTACAAAAAGTTTATGGGGACAATGCTCCAAAGAAATCAGTGGTTTATAAATGGATAACTTGTTTTAAGAAGAAATGAGAGAAGGTTGAAGCTCACAGCAGCACGCCATCCACATCAGTTAGCAAGGATAAAATTAATCTTATTTGGGTCCTAATTGAAGAGAATTGATCATTAACAGTAGAAGCAATAGTCAACACCATAGAACTCTCAATTAATTCAGCTTATACAATTCTGATTGAAAAATTAAAATTGAGCAAACTTTGCCCTCTATGGGAGCCAAAAGTTTTGCACCTAGATTAGCTGCAAACAAGAGCAGAGCTACCAATGGAAATATTAAATAAGTAGGATCAAGATCCTAAAGCATTTCCTCAAAGATTGTAACAGGAGATGAAGCATGGCTTTGCCAGTTCGATACTAAAGACAAAGCACCGTCAAAGCAATGGCTACCAAATGGTGGAAGTGGTCCAGATAAAGTAAAAGTGAGCTGGTTAACAGCAAAGAACATGGCAACTGTTTTTGGGGGCTGCTCAAGGTATTTTGCTTCTTAACCTAACAAAAAATAACATCTGCTTATAGTGATAGTGTCTTTTTTTTTTTGATTTGGAGTCTCACTCTGTCACCCAGACTGGAGAAAGTTACTCAAAGATTTAGCAGAAGAATGCCGGGGAGAGCTTCATCATAGTCCTTTTCCTCTAAGACAATGCTCCTGAACACTCATCTCTTCAAGGACAATTTTGCAAAAGTTCTGATGGCAAATAATTAGGTATCTACCTCCCAGTCCTGATTTAACTTCTTTTAATTTCTTTAATCCTAAAAAGTCTTTAAAGGACACCCATTTAAAAAAATTAATAATGTTAAAAGGACTGCATTGACATGACTAAATTTCCAAGATCCTCAGTTTTTTAGGGATGAACTAAATGACTGGTATCATCACCTGTGTCTTTAATTGGATGAAAATATGGTTTATATTTTTAATTTTTTTATTTACTTCAATTTTTCACAAACTTTTTGAATTCCCTCATATACAAATACATAATTTTTAAAACTAGAAGAAATACATGATGACTAATCTGATCTTTAATTAGAGAAAAAAAAAATTTGTGGCATAAAAGCAATTAAATTTATTGCTAAAAAAAAGCATTAAAAAAATAATACTAGCCGGGCTTGGTGGCTCAGCCTGTAATCCCAGCGCTTTGGGAGGCTGAGGTGAGTGGATTACCTGAGCCCGCGGGTTCAAGACCCGCCTGGGCAACTTGGTGAGACCACATCTCTACAATAAATAAAAAAATCAGCTGGGCATAGTAGCGCATGCCTGTAATTCTGGCTGTTTTGAAGACTGAGGTGGAAGGATCGCCGGAGCCCAGCAGGTTGCAGTGGCTGGGAGCAGCCACTGCACTCCAGTCTGGGGGACAGAGTGAGACTCCAACTCAAAAATAAAAAATAAAAAATAATAATAATACTTTAAAGCTCTGGCATATGTTTGACTATTTTCCATTCTTGTTCCTAAATGTCTAATTCTTTTCACACAAATTTTATCTATTTCATTTACCTATTTTGCTTATTTTTAAGATAAACTTTATTTATTTATTTATATGCCCTTCTTTTTATTCATTAATTTTAGGTTTTCTGTTTATTATATGGCATGAGTATTATTGTTAATTTTTTTACTTTCTCTTTTTGTTTGTTTCTCAGTTTCCTAAGTTGAGTACTGATTTCTAAAGGTGTTTATGGCTTTGACTTATTATCTGAGTAACTTTTTCTACTTCCTTTCTCATTGATATAAATTTATCTTTTAAGTGCTTTTTAAACAAGATATTTTGAAATTCAAAATCTAATTCACACTTTTAACCAAGAGTTATAGTGAATGTGTCTTCCATTCTCACTAATAGTTATGCTTTGTCTCTATTTTTAACATTACTATATTATTATCAAATAAATATTTTATAAAATCTCGTCTTCTAAATATTAATTGATATTCTTTTTGTCAAGTATAGAATTGATATTTTTATGTTTCTAGAAATATAGTTATAAGCTATATAAATTATTTACATACCTATTAAGCTGAATATGTTGAATATGCTAATACTTTATTTTCTCTTTTTTCTTTTAATTATATCTGACCATTCTGAAAGAGATATTTGAACATCTACCAATGTAATTTTATACTTATGAAGATCTCTGTACCTGACAGCTTCATTCAAAAAAGCATGTCAGTTATTTCAAGAAGGGCAAGATTGAGTAAGGCTAATTGGGTTACCGATACAACTATTAGAAAAGCTAGAAGAACAAAGGTCAGGGAGCCTCCAGTAACCCTCAGCTGGTTGCTGATTCACAGAGCATCGAGAAGTTATAAGAACCTCACACAATCCTTTGTGTTGATCACAGCTGCCTCCAAAATCAAAGCAGACATTTTTTCAGAAAAATGCCCAAGGGCCACTAGAAAATAATCTTATGTCTGTGTAACTGTTTCAGAAAAAATAGTATGAATTTAAATTTTCTTTCTCCTTCAAATCTCATTTATTTCTTACAATTTTTTAAATATTATTAAGTTACCAACAGGCCACCTATCACTTCTGCCTATATTTCTATTAGCTTTAAAACTTATATATTGTTTTGTTACTATGTGGTTTTATGTATACATGTTTAAATGCATTTTACATTCTTCATATATATTACTATCTTTAATAGAATAATTTCTTCTTTGTAGTATATAGTTATATCTTTAATTTGATTTTAACATTGCCGTTCCTGCATTCCCCTCCCCTCCCCTGCTCCCTCCTTCCCTCCCTCCCTCTCTGCCTTCCTCCCTTCCTTTCTTCCTTCCTTCCTTCCTTCTTTCCTTCTTTCCTTCCTTCCTTCTTTACTTTCTTTTTTCTTTCCTTACTTACATTTCCTAGTATCTATCTTTTATTTTGAAATAACTTTAAATTTACAAATGAGTTGCAAAGATAGAAGAGTGCATACATGTTTTCCTCCCAGATTCCTATAATGTTAACATTTTACATAAGCGTGGTACATTTGTCAACCTAAAAATTAAATTACCACAATATTATTAACAGAATTAGAGTCT
>CAUYQG010149704.1:0-23575 GCA_963574415.1 Tarsius wallacei | reverse complement strand
TGGGTTCGAGACCCGCCTGGGCAAGCGAGACCTCATCTCTACAATAAATCAAAAAATTAGCCGGGCGTGGTAGCACGTGCCCGTAGTTCCAGCTACTTGGAGGGCTGAGGCGGAAGGATCGCTAGAGCCCAGCGGGTCGAGGCTGGGGTGGCCAGAAGCGGCCACTGTACTCCAGTCTGGGTGACAGTGTGAGACTCCAACTCAAAAAAAAAAAAAAAAAAAACTACAAAAAACAGCAAAGCTTCCCATCCACCATCCTATTTCAGATAGAACAAATCCAGAGCTCAGATTAGGGATGAATAGAGGACTGAGCAAACATCAGAAGGGAAAGCCTCTCCACTGACACTGATTAACAGAATTAAAGAGAAAAACAAGAGATCTGTCACAAATGAGAAAAGACCAAAGGAAGACCACAGGCAATTTCAAGTGTACCAAAGACAAAACTCCTGAAAAATCAGACCTTGGAAGTCACCAAAGACTGGCCCAAGAATACGACAGGGATTAGGGAATGAATGAAAAGAGTGAATAAGACTCAAGAAAGACAAGATGAAACACGGAAAGAACTTGTAACAGAGATTTTGGCAATCAAAAATTTCATCCAGGAAACAAATAACAAGCTGACAAGCAGGGAAAGCAGAATTAATCTAGTTGAAGAAAGAATCTCAGAACTTGAAGACCAGAAAATGGAATTAACCTGATCTGTAAAAAACATAGAAAGAAGACACAGAAAGAAAAAACAAAGCCTATAAGAGATGTGCGATTATATCAAGAGGTCGAACCTATACCTGATTGGTATCCCAGAAGAAGCAAGGGAAATGGAGAAAAACTTGGAGCAAGTATTCCAGGAGGTAATCCAAGAAAATTTTCCCTATCTCACCAGAAACGTGACCAGTCAAGCACAAGAGATACAGAGAACCCCCACAAGAAAACAAATGAGAAGATCAACCCCTAGACACATAGTAATTTGCCAATAAAAAGTAGACACAAAAGAAAAAATCCTAAAGACAGCAAGAGAGAAAGTTCAGATTACCTACCAGGGAAAACCAATCAGAATAGCAGCAGAACAATTGAAAGAAACACTATAAGCAAGAAGGGACTGGAGCCCTATATTCAAAGTCCTCAAAGATAAGCAACTTCAACCAAGAATTTCCTATCCAGTCAAGCTCAGCTTCATCAATGATGGAGAATTAAAATCCTTCCTAGACATCCAATCCCTAAGAGATTATGCAGCTTCCAAACTAACTCTACAGGAGACACTTCAAAAGGTATTAAGCACAGAAAAAAGAAAAAAGAAAAAAGAAAAAAAAAAAAAAAAAAAGAATGACCGCACACTTTCCAAGAAAACAGCAGAGCAAAGAATCAATAGAGAAACAAGGAAACAAAGAAAAACTTTATAAGAATCTCATGACAGGGATAAACAATCACATTTCAATAATCAGTCTGAATATGAATGGACTAAATACACCACTGAAAAAACACAGAATGGCAAATTAGATAAGAAACCATGAACCAATTATTTGCTGCATCCAGGAGACTCACTACAAGAGATGCACACAGACTCAAAGTTAAAGAAAGGAAAATGAGTTTCCAGGCAAATGGATCACATCTTAATGTGATCTTAATATCAGACAAAACAATCTTTAAGATATCAAAAAATTTTAAAAATGCAAAAGGACACTACATAATGATAAAATGTTCTATCCATCAACAAGAAATATCCATCCTAAACATATATGCACCCAACACAGGAGCACCAGCATTTATAAGCAACTACTAAGTAAACTAAAAAAAGATATTGACTCTGACTATTATAGCAGGGGACTCGAATACCCCACTAACAGCCCTACAAAGATCATAGAGGCAAAAAATCAACAAGGAGATCCAGAACATAAACTTGACACTGTACCAAATGGACTTAATAGATACCTGCAGATGATTCCAACCAACAACCACAAAATATACATTCTACTCATCACCACATAGAACGTAGATCAATCACATCCCTGGCATAAATCAAGCATAAACAAATTCCATAAGGTTGAAATCTTGCCATGCACATTCTCAGACCACAGTGGAATAAAAATAAATATCAACACCAACAAAATTTCCCTAATGCACACAAAGACATGGACACTAAACAGCATGATGCTGAACAACTACTGGGTCAACACTGAAATCAAAGCAGAAATTAAAAGATTCCTGGAAACAAATAAAATGAAGAAATTAACTCTAAATGGATCAAAGACCTAAACACAAAACCTCAAACTATAAGAATCTTAGAAAACACAGGAGATACCCTTATGGAAATTGGAACTGGCAACCAATTCCTTTTCAGAACCCTAAATGCCTATACTTTAAGAAATAAGATAGACAAGTGGGGCCTCATCAAACTAATGAGCTTCTGCAAAGCAAAAGAAACCATCAAGAGAGCAGGGAGACAGCCCACAGAATGGGAAAAAATATTTGCCAACTGTATATCTGACAAAGGCCTAACATCTAGGATCTACAAGGAATTCAAACATGCTGAAAGAAAAAAACCAAACAGCCCCATTAAAAAGTGGGCAAAAGACATGAATAGACACGTCTCCAAAGAAGATATACAGGCAGCCAACAGACACATGAAAAGGTGCTCAGCCTCATTTATCATCAGAGAAATGCAAATCAAAACCACATTGAGATACCACCTGACGCCAGTATGTATGGCCATCATTAATAAAACAAACAACAGATGCTGGCAAGGATGCAGAGAAAAAGGAACACTTCTACACTGCTGGTGAGAATACAAACTAGTGCAACCTCCTTGGAAGACGGTGTGGCAATTTCTGAAAGAACTAGAAATTGACCTTCCATATGACTCAGAATTCCCCTATTGGGAATATACCCAGAAGAACTAGAATCATTCTACAAAAAAGATACCTGCACACGTATGTTTGTTGCAGCTCTATTCCCAATAGCAAAAATATGGAACCAACCATGTTGCCCATTAAAGCTGAACTGGATTAAAAAAATGTGGTACTTATACACAATAGAATATTATGCAGCCAAAATAAGGACAAACATACGAACTTCGCAGTGACTTGGATCAATTTAGAGTCAACCATACTCAGTGATCTATCACAGAAACAAAGGACAGAGTACCAAATGTTTTCACTCATAAGTGGATCTTGAACAATTATTATAATATTATAAGAAAGGGATTGGCAGTAGTGGGAGACTGTAGGGGGTATGGGATTGGCAGCTGAGGGAAACTTCTAGGGGAGGGAGGGACATTCCTTATCAACAAGGGTACCTGCATAATTAATGTTTGTATACCTAACCCTGAATTGTATCCCACATCTTTATAATAAAAAAAAGAAAAGGAAAAAAGAAAATTGGCCAAAGATCTCAATAGACATTTCTGAAAAAAAGCCATACAAATGGCCAGTACATATATGAAAAAATTCTTAGCACCACTAGTCATCAGAAAAATGCAAATCAAAGTCACAATAAGATATTGTCTCACCTCAGTTAGAATGGCTATTATCAAAAAGACGACAAATGCTGGCAAGGATACAGAGAAATGGGAAATTCTAATACATCATACACTATTGGTAAAGTAGTACAGATGTAGGAAAAGATGTAAAGGTTCTTGCTGGTGGGAATGCAAACTAGTGCAACCTCTTTGGAAGGCAGTGTGGCAATTTCTGAAAGAACTAGAAATTGACCTTCCATCTCACCCAGCAATCCTCCTATTGGGAATATACCTGGAGGAACTCAAATCATTCTACCAAAAAGATACTTGCACATGCATGTTTGTTGCAGCTCTATTCACAATAGCAAAAACATGGAACCAACCATGCTGCCTGTCAAAGCTAGGCTGAATAAAAAAATGTGGTACATATACATAGTGGAATATCATGCAGCCATAAAGAGGGACAAACATATGGATTTTGCAGCAAGTTGGATGGATTTAGAGTCTATCATACTCAGTGATCTTTCACAGAAACAAAGAACAGAGTTCCATATGTTTTCACTCATAAGAGGACCTTGAACAATTATCATAATACTATAAGAAAGGGATTGACAGTAGTAGGAAACTGCCCGGGGAGGGGAGGGGTGATGTGGGATTGACAGTTGAGGGAAACTGCCAGGGGAGGGAGGGACACACCTCATCAACAAGGGTACCTGTATAATGAACATTTGTATACCTAACCCTGAATTGTACCCCACATCTTTAAAATAAAATTAATAATAATAATAATTAAAAGATATGGAGGTTCTTCTAACAATAAAACCACCATATGATCTAGCAATCTATCTCCTGGGTATATATCCAAAAGAAGGGAAATGAGTATGTTGAATAGATAACTGTATTCCCATCTTTATTACTGCACTATTCAAAAGAGAGAGAGATATATATATACACACACACACATACATAAATATAATTACACACACACACACACACACACACACACACACACACACACACAGGAATATCATTCAACCCTAAAAAGAATGAAATCCTGTTGTTTGCAACAACATGGATGAAACTGGGGGACATTACCTTAAGTGAAATAAACCAGGCACAAAAAGATAAATATCACATGTTCTTACTCATATGTGGAAGCTAAAATAATGGATCTCATAAAGGTAAAGAGTAGAATGATGCAATGTTCCCAACACAAAGAAAATATAAATATCTGAGGTGCTAGGGATCCAAATTATCCTGATTTTATCATCACACATTACATGCATATATCAGAATATCACATGTACCCTGCAAAAAACTGTATCAATAAAAAATGCAAATAAAATTAGAATGTATCTTAACCTGACTGTGTCTTATAATTGCTGTGGCCTAGTGGCAGGGGTAATTTATCACTGCCTGCCCAAGTGCAAATATCAAAAGCACCATTCTCAAAATTTGCAAAATGTTATCCATAGCTTGGAAGAAAGTCCAAGAATAAAGGGTGAATCACTCTTAAAAAAAAATGCTGCAAAATCAATTCTTCTGGTAGTACAGAGGAAGATATTGTGAGAAATGGCATAAACATAGATGGCTGTGAGTCCAAACACAATCTGGAAGAGTCAGACTCTGAATGAAGAGAAGTTTCTAGAAAATCAATTTTTTACGTGCACATAAATGCAATATATAATTTTTAAAGAAACTAAAAATGACTTAAAAACTCTGCAATAAGTATAAAGTAAATACAAATTGATATGAAAGCATGTATCACTTTTGGCAGCATTTTTCTTTTTTAGCTGTATAAATAATATTGTATCTGACAATCAGTGTTGCCTTAGATACAGTGAAACAGGTAAATGTCTAACTGGTTTTTTGTCTTTTTGTTGTTGTTTATATCTTGTTACCTGGAATACTTCAGCATATTCTCCTAGGAATAAAAATAATCTCCTATAAAATTGTCAAATCTTTAAAATTACCAAATCTTTTAAAATGAACAATAATTTCATAATGTTATCTAATGTCCAGTCCATATCCAAATTTCCCCAATTGTCCAAAATGTCTTTTATGTATTTTTAACCTACATCTAATCAAGTTTTATGCACTGCATTTGATTAAAATTGTTCTTATTATTAGCAATATGTATTAACTACTCAATGAGGAAAAATTTACTTTAAACTCCATCTTTAAAGCATTGATATTCGTTTTGTTTATGAAACTCTTACTTAGCAGGTTTATTAAAAACTCTGCTTATTTGGAATCTATATTACTTTATTGTATTATGTTTAAAGGTAGAAATAAGTAAAAAGCCATTAAACAACTTTTGGTTACAATGCACCAACTAAATTGTTCTCTGGAGCAATACATATGTACACTAGAGGTTCCAGATATCTGGAGAAGCAGTATCTCTTGGAAGTTCAGTATGTTGTTTCCGAGTGTTTTGGATTTGGCTAATTTTGAGTAACCTTCTTATTTTTATAAAATATTCAAATCTTTCTGTTGCCACTTTGAAAATAGCTCCCTCCAAATTTCCTTTAGATTGGAGTTGGTGCTTTGAACATGATGTTCATATCTCTGGAAAGAACAGCATCTCTCGATGAATAAAAATATTCCTTTTCAAAAAAGAACATGCTGTTACATTATTATATAAAATGGTTCAGTGCTGGTGTGAAAAGAGTGTATAGACTTGTGGATAGTGTATAGACTAAAGAACAAAATAAATTGAATATTCCAGATAGTAAGAACTCTTATTAGGCTTTTCATTTATATTAGAGCAAAAAAATAAATTGAGACTTTTGGAAAAAAATTGGACGTGAAAAACCACACAATGTCATACCCAATGTAAAGTAAAACAGTATTTAATTGAAATTGTCTGGAAACTCTAACTAAAAGTGGATTGTATATTTCTATTTTAAGTTGAACAGAATGAATGTGTTTTTGCTTTTAGTTTTCAGTAGGGCTTTCTGTGAATAAGGCATGTAGAGAGTCAAATTCCATGTAAGTACAGTGTTACCGCTTATAATTTTTTAAAAAGGTGTCAGAGATGATAGATTTGCTAATTAGCCTGATTTAATTATCTCACAATGTAAACAGATATCAAAACACTTATTCAGTCCATACATATATACAATTATTTGTTAATTAAAGATAAAATTTCTAAAAGAAAAAAATTATTCCAAAATATGCATTACAGGGTAATGTATAATCATTGGTTTAGCATCATAGTTCTATTTTGTAGATTTACTTATGTCAACTAGTTTCACAATGAATTAGTCTTAAAGCCTATTCAATCGACAGGTTATTAAATGAATGAAAAAGCTCTACTAACAAATATTTCCCTTTTCATCTGTTTCTACTATAAGCTTAAAAGGGAAAAAAAATCCCAAAATATGACCTTGAAATAGAAGTTTTCCAGATTATGCATCTGAAAACCAGTATTGCTGCCTAAGTGAGCAATTCAGGTAAAGGCTACTTTTATTTTTGGAAGTTTGCAGTTGAAGAATTTAAAAAAAAAATTGCCCGCCAGGCTCGGTGGCTCAGACTGTAATCCCGTGCTTTGGGAGGCCGAGGTGAGTGAATTGCCTGAGCCCGTGGGTTTGAGACCCACCTGGGCAACTTGGCGAGACCTCATCTCTACAATAAATCAAAAAAATTAGCCGGGCGTGGTGGCGCGCGCCTGTAGTTCCAGCTACTTGCAAGGCTGAGGCGGAAGGATCGCCGGAGCCCAGCAGGTGGAGGCTGCGGTGGCTGGGAGCGGCCACTGCACTCCAGTCTGGGCTACTGAGTGAGACTCCAAATCAAAAAAAAAAAAAAAAATTGCCAAAGTATGGCTTGACTGATATAAGTTAATTCATATAAATTAATATACAAATTATTCTTAGGCCCTAGAAAATTCAAATTTCAATTCAAAACAGAATTGATTTGTAAAATATTGTCCATTTATTGTTATACTTTTAGACTTCAATCTCCTTCAAAACACTCTTCATTTGATGTAATACACCTATCAAGATGCCTTTCCACTGCTCAAAACAGTTTTTGAACTCATCAATTTTGATGCCTTTTAGTGCTTTTGCCACTTTTTGTTTCACCTCTTCCATATTAGCAAAATGTTTCCCTATGAGGACTTTTTTTAATTCAAGAAAATAAAAAAAAGTTGCTCAGGGTGAGATATCAGGTGAACAGGGAGGGTGGGGCATAGGTGGTTCTGTTTTGGGTCAAAAACTGCTAAACACTCAGCACAGAGTGAGCAGGTATGCTCCTAAATCACTCATCATGAAATGGACACATGAGTTGAAAGAATCTCCAAAAAAAAAAATTCACTGAAGCCGAATGTAGCCTCTCCCAACAATGCTAGCTGGCACACTGATGCCAATAGGTTTCTAGAACACTTACCTATCAGAGGAAGCCTGTACTACAAGAGGCCTCTGATAGGTAAGTGTTCTAGAAACCTACTGGCATCAGAGTGCCAGCTAGCATTGTTGGGAGAGGCTACAAGAGGCCTGCCCTCCAAAAAATAATTCCGGGTTTTTTTGGGTCACCCTGTATATGCAACTTATCTTGGAAACAATATCAAAAATATGTTTTTGAGGTCCAACATTATGAGACCTTAAACTCTCCAGTTACCCTTCAACTTCCATTTTAAGTTCTGCTACTCACACATTCACTTTATTACATACATAAACTTTGATATCTCTATTACCTTTACCTCCTATAAACTAGTTATCATAGCTTTTTTATCATGTTTGCATGTAAACATGTGCCATGGTAGAGTACCATATATTGACATTCACAGCAACAAAAGATGTTTGAAAAAAATTCTGTCAGAATCTCACACAACTTTTTATAGGACAAATAATTTTCATTTTAAGCATAACATTTCAGAGGAAGCCATTAGAAATCATATACAAATAAGCTGGAGTTTAAAAATCCACAGAAATATTGACATTTTATCTTTTTTTAATTCACAAAGGAAAATTTCTTTTATTTCACAAGGGATAGATCATTACTCAGTTTTCTGATTTTACTCCATTCCTGTCCATCAACAAACATAGCTGCTTTCCTACTCATTCTTATTGTCTGTCTCCAGACTCACAAGAAAGTTTATCTTGTATCAAGTCTAAACATAATCCTTCAGCTACTTGGAAGGCACCCTAAAACTTACTCTCTCCTTCCTTAGAGATCTCACAACATCTTCTTTATTTGGTACTTTCATCACCTCCCTCTACTGCTATGTTTCTCTTCACACATAAATAAACATAAATATCTCTCCCATTATTTTTAATTGCTCTGAGTTCAGGGTATTCTAGCCATCATCTAATCTCCCTGATTTCCTCTGTAACTAACTTCTTGAACAGCAGCCTATTCTGTCTTCTTCCCCTTCTGCTCTCACCTTACTGCTGCATGGTTTCTAGCTTTGTCTCCAGGAATTTTTTTCACACTGTTGAGCAGTTATTTCATTATTTCTAATAAAATGAACACATTAGCCTTGAATTTTATGTTTCTGGACTATGTTGAAGTCTGGACCAAACTTTTCTTGAAATTGTCTCCTGTAAGGATTCCATAATACAATTCTTGCCTATTTTTCTACCCATATTTGTGGCCACTTCCCAACCTCCTTAACAGATTCAATTTATTCTTTAAATGCCTCTAAATGATGGTGTTTCTTAGAGTTCTACCTTTGTTCTTTTTTGCTCATTGAATTTTATCTTCCCAGGTGGCACCATTCATTCTTATAATTTCAATAAAATCTGTGTTGATAAAGCATACATCTATCTTTTTTTCCATCTAGATGGTTCTGGAAGTATCTGGCTCCACCAAATGCTTCTTCTCTAGCTACTTATTCCAGGGCCACTTTAGGCCCCACAGGGTCATTCAATACTTTTCAACTAATGAGACCACCATCAAACCTCCTCCTTTTTCAATCATTGACACTACCATTTTCCCTAATCCAGAACACAGGAATTCGTTTGATTCTTCCCTCTCCTACTTTTCACAAGCCCGGGTGAGTCTACCCATAAAGGGCTCTCAGTTCTGTTGGATACTCTTCACCTGCACATTTCCTGATGCTTCCTCACTTTGCCATTTACATTAAGAGTTTCGCTCTTCCTGCCCTCAGTTTCTTCAATATTGCCACTGCAATACTAACAGGATGATCTTTCTAAAATGCAAAAATCAATCAATGTTTTTCTCATTTCCTCTCATGCTTAAAAGAGCTCATTGGATTCCTATAGTCTTCAAAACAAAATAGCAACTCCTGAGCTTGGCCCTCCATAGTCTGTCATCACCTATCTCTGTGTCTCTTACCACATTTGCCTATGTTTTTGTCGTACTGAAACGCTTATACCAAAACTGACATTTCAATCATATTGAAATGAATGCTTTGAATGAATTTCTGGGAAAAAATGTCATTTTAAACATATGCACCTCCACACATTCTCCTCATTTGACTCAGCTTGAGCATCACTCAGGAAGCATTTTCTGCTCTTCCTAAGGGATTAGGAAAATTCTCCTGCTGGTTATTCTCATATACTTTCATTGAACAAACCTCAGCTACAAGATTGCTTTATTATTTTATGACAATAAATTTATTCACAGCTGTGTTCTCTAGGCAGGTAGGTTCAGTGTTCCTTGAAGGCATGATGTGTTTCTTCTTATCCCCATAGTCTTTTGCAATGGCCGGCACATACTACATACTCCTTTCGTGTTGAAAGAGAGAATTCAAGCACTATGTACTCATAATCCTTTGTGGTTAATCATAAGATAAAAGCATGTATGCAGTCTAATTTAAACTTAATCTAAAGGCATTTGAAATAAATTGAATCTGTTAAGGAGTTTGGGAAGTGACCACAAATATGGATGGAAAAATAGGCAAGAATTGTATTATGGAATCCTTACAGGCGACAATTTCAAGAAGTTTGGTCCAGACTTCTACAAGGTTCTGAAACATAAAATTAAAGGCTAATGTGTTCAGGAAATTGTAAATTGATCTTTCTTACTGTAGACATTAATATTATTGTCCATAATTTTCTATCTGTGCCCATACAAAAACATATGTGCACAAAAGTTTCTCATTCTGTAGAACTACAAAATACTGTTTTAGGGAGCATGAGGCAATCAAAATTCTGGAAAATGCTTCTGTGAGTGGGAAATACTGTTTATTGTTTGGCACATGTGAAAAGGAACATGCAGTTTAAAAGTCTTATATAAGTAAAGGATATTCCATAGACATTTTAAAGATTTTACTTCTTTTAAAAATAATATATATAGTTTCTTGAGTCAGGTTCTCATTCTGTCACTCAGGCTGGAGTGCAGTGGCACAATTGCAGCTCATTGTAGCCTCACTTCCTGGGCTCAGGTGATCCTTCTGCCTTAGCCTACCTAGTAGTTGAAACTACAGGTGAGAACCATTGTACTACCACACCTAGCTATTTTTTTTTTTTTTTTTTTGTAGATACAAGTTCTTGCTATGTTGCCTACATGGGTCTCCTGAGCTCAAGCAATCATTCCACCTCAACCTCCCAAAGTGCTAGGATCACAGGCATGAGCCTCTTTTAAATAATATTCTTCAAAAAAGAAATTTTGTATATGGATTTCATTAAAACATTATTTTAAACAATCAAATGCATCTTTGAGGCTTCAAAAAATATTTTTAAAAAATAGTCCAACTTCCTTATATTATAAAAAATTAAGACTCAGTGCAGAAAAGAAATAAGCTGGTATAAAATTGTACAGCTTGTAAATGGAAAGTCAAAAGATACTGGAACTTTAAAAATTAAGTATGTCTCATTCCTTTATTGTAAATAATAGGTTTAATTTAAAATATTGTGAACTCTAGGTTCTTTTCTGTAATTTTAAAGCCTCACTTAGACTTTTAAGACAAAAATGAAAAGAGTAGTGATTCTATAAAGTACCCACTCATGACTGGACTATTTTATATGAGTGTAATGGGGATCACAGGAGCAATTCACATGTTACTTGCCTTCAGCATTAAGCTTCTGACAAGCAGAATCCTGGGGAATGCAACTTATGTATCATTAAACCATCAGAGTACCTTAATAAAGTAAAAACCTAAAGTTAGTTAATGTCAGCCAGGGCTTAATTATTCTGAGGAAAACCAAACCACCAAGTCACAAAAGAATAGTACTTGGGAAAATGATTTTTTTCCAATTCTACCACTGTTGGGCACTTTACATTCAGTAACCTAGTAATGCTATATCTGATACACAGAATCTGGGCCAAGAGATGATAAGATTGCATAGACGAATTGTGGTAAGATTATTTCCACTCCTAATACATTACAGTTCTGGTGTTAATTCAATACATATAATGCAAATTAAGTTTAGATCTCACTTTTGATTTTTTTAAAAATGATGTTATACAATGAGCAAAAAGTAAGGCATTTTAGATCAATTTTACTGACTCAGATCACTGAATACTCTTCTTTATTTCCCCGAAATTTTTTTTATTTTAGGAACCATCTGATGTTTAGGTTTAAACATGATCTTACAATTTAAGCATTCTTATTCATCATGATATTGAAGACAACTTCTACAATTTAATTAATGCAATATACAGTTCACAAGATTTTTTTCATGTAGATTTCATATGATCTCCACAATCATACATGTATTTTTTTTTTTATAGAGTTGTAGTAGGCTGAGGGGTATTACACTAATTTGCAAGTTCACATAATTATTAACTGGAAGATAATACAAATTGATTCCTTATCTCTAGACACTAAGTCCAGTGTTCTTTCCATTACTTAATTCTGTGGTGTTAAGACACAATATTAGAAAGAGAGCAATGCAGGTTTTTTCCAACAAGATTTTTCAGAGTAAGTATACCAATTTAGATTTTTAATTGTATTCTCTTTTTAAAGATAAGCTTCTACTCCAAGAAAAGAGTATCCAAATTTTGACTCTAAAAAAAGTAGAAGCCATCATTAAATAAAGGATAAATAAGCCAAAAAGATGAAAATAGAGAAAGAGAAAGAGAGAGAAGGAAGGGAAGGAAGAAGGAGGGAGAGAAGAAGGGAGGTAGGAAGAAAATAATAAAGGAAGATGGTGGGATAAAAAGAAAAGAAACGAAAGGAAGAAAGAGAAAAGAGAAGAGAAGCATCTTGCATGTTATTGCCAAGAAAAAACAACACATTAAATATATAAAATAGTCTACCTTTTAAAATCCCTGGCTCTTTTAACAAAGCCTATGTAAAATTCTATTTATGAAAACATGTATGGTTTTCTGGGACAAAGAGTATAAAGCAGGGGTATAAAAGATGGCCAACTGGAAGCACCTAGTGAAGAACTCTCTCAAGGAGTTTGAAATACTGAATACATATTAGCTCTTCAGGAGACTGTCTGGATATCACAATGAGGTTCATCCAAAAAGTTATGGTTCTACTGAGAGTGAAAGAGACCAAGCCCCAGCTGCCTGTGGACCTGGCCTCCATGTGGAATCTGAAGAGGATTCCCCACAAAAGGAAGAGGTGTATGTATGGGGAATCTCTGGGGTTTCAAATAACCCTCATGGACCACAACCATCCTAGTTATAAGAGAGCCCTTCACCTCCCCAACCCTCACTTCAATCATATGCAGGAAGCTGCCTGGTCTGAACAGAGGCACAGCTCAAGTTTATGTGGAACCAGGAAGGCTCTTGTTCCTTGAGAGTTCTGGTGCTGGCTACTACCACCTCACCAAAGAAGGACCCCTCAGGGCAGATACAGTCATGGACTACTCCACACAGCTCCTCCACTCCCCACCCCTCCACTGTCCCCCACTAAGGGCATTTCTCATACTTCAGAAGTGGGCCTCTCACTGTACACACTCCAATTTTAATTGAGGACTTCAGTCATGCCTTAATCCCAGGAGGCTGCCAGTTAGCTGAGGCAGTGGATAGGCCTTCTGCAGCCCTTACCATCACTGTTTTTACCCCTGCTGCACACAGGACAGAAAATGAACAGGGAGACATAGCACCTCCACAACTTCCAGCCAAGCAAGGCACCTGCCACCTATGACTTAGGAAGGGAGCAGAGAGTAGAGGTGAGTCTGTGCATTCATGGAACCAACATCACTCACCTCCATCCCTGAAGTCTCCATTCAGGTAGTGAAAAGCCATACCATACCCACCTGAATACTTAAGATGTGTGCTGCCTTGCCTTCTTCTAGTCACTGCCAACTATGCTTTCCTTTACCCCACTCATGTGTAGCAGAGAAAGGACACCTCTGTAATTCCCAGCCAGACAGGGTCCTGTCACCCATGGATTGGGGAGGAAAATGGGGCAAGTCTGCATCCACAGGAACAACAACACAAACACCCATCACTGAGACCTCCATCCAGGCTGAGATAAGTCACCCTATCCCTACCTGAACACTTTGGTTGCATGCCTAGAATTTCTTACCTCGCCAATCTAAGCTTCAAATACAAAGGAGAAATAAAGTCTTTCCAGATAAACTAGCACAAGAGGATTTGTTGTCTCCAAATCAGCCCTACAAGAGATGCTTTAAAGAACTCTAAACATGGAAGCAAAATAACAATACCACCTAACAAAAAACACAAGTAAGCACATAGCTTTCAGACCATACAAATCAACCACAAAGTTGAGAACACAAAGTAACTTCTTAATAGCAATATGATAGGGAAAACTCCTCATGTATCAATAGCTAACTTAAATGCTAGTGGCCTAAATGCTCCACTTAAAAGACAAAGAGTGGCAAATTCAATTTTTAAAAAAGGACCATCTTTCTGCTATCTTCAGGAAACCCATTTCACTATTAATGCTCAAGGTAAAGGGATAGAGAAAGATCTTCCATGCAAATAGAAAACAAAAATAATAGGGGTCACCTTTCTTATATCAGATAAAGAGACAACAATAAAAGTTAAACAGGATAATTAAAAACACTACATAATGAAAAAGACCTCAATTCAACAAGAAGAAATATCAATCTTAAATATATATGAACCCAACATAGGAGCACCTAGATTTATTTTAAAATTTCTACTTACCTAAGAGAGGACATAGATATCCACACAATAATAGTAGGAAACTTCAACACACTGCTAACAGTTTTAGACAAATAATCAAGGCAGAAAACTATCAAAGAAATTCTGAACTTGAATTCTATACTTGACCAAATAGTTCTTACATATCTACAGAACATTCCACCCAGCAACCACAGAATACACATTCTTCTGATCTGCACATAGAACATACTCTAAGGTCAACCACATACTCAGTCATAAATCAAGTTTGAATGAATTCCAAAAACTTAAAATCATACCAAGCATCTTCTCAGACCACACGGAATAAAAACAGCAATCAACACCAAGAGGAATCCTAAAAAACACACAAATACACAGTGATTAAACAACTTGCTACTGAGCTATATTTGGGTAAACTATGAAGTCAATACAGAAATAAAAAGATTCTTAGAAACAAAAGAAAATAAAGACACAACATGCCAAAACCTCTGGAATGCCATTTAAACAGTGCTGAGAGGAAACTTTGTAACATTGCATGCTCACATCAAGAAAATAGAGAGATTTCAAATAAACAACTTAATGTTGTGCCTAAAAGAACTAGAAGCAAACAAAAAAAAACCCAAAGCTATTAGAAGTAAAGGAATAAATAAAATCAGATCAGAACTAAACAAAAATAAAACTAAAATTTTAAAAAATGATCAGTAACTCAAAAGGCTGGTTCTTTGACAGACCCCTGACCAGATTAACAGAGAGAGAGAGAGAGAGAGAGAAAGAGAGAGAGAGAGAGAGAGCAAATCTGAAGAAATACAATCAGATAATCAGAAACAAAAAAGGCAACATTACAACCAATTCTGAAAAATACAGAAGTTTAACAGAGATTATTACAAACATCTGTATGCATGTAAATTAGAAAATCCAGAGGAAATGGGTAAATTCCTGGAAACACACATCCTTCCAAGATTAAAACAGGAAGAAATTGAAACCCTGAACATACCAATAACAAGTCATTAAACTGAATCAGTAAGGTTTAAAAAAAAAAAACAAAGAACCTACCTACTAACAAAGAATCTACCTACTAAGAAAAGTCCCAGACAGCAACCACAGAATACACATTCTTCTGTCCCAGTCACAGCCAAATTCTACCAGATGTACAAGGAAGAGCTAGTACCAATTCTACTGAAAATATTTCAAGCAACTGAGAAGAAAGGGCTCCTCCCAACTCATTCTATAAAATCAGTATAATCCTGATGCCAAAAAAATGGCAAAGATACAACAAAGAAAGCTATAGGGCAATATCCCTGATTAACATAGATGCAAAAATCTTCCACAAAATACTAGCAAACCTCATCCAACAGCACATCACAATGATCATTCATCATGACCAGGTGGGCTTTATTCCTAGTATTCAAGGCTGGTTCAACATATGCAAATCAATAGATGTAATCCACCACATAAATAGAAGTAAAAATAAGGATCACATGCTTATCTCAATAGATGCAGAAAAAGCATTTGAAAATTTTAACATGTCTTGATAATAAAAATGCTCAACCATTTAGGCATTGAAAAGACATTCCTCAAAATAATAAGAGTCATCTATGACAAACCCTCAGTCACATCATACTTAATGGGCAGAGGTTGGAAGCATTTCCCCTAATAATCAGAAAAGGACAAGGATGTCCATTCTCATCATTCCTAATCAAAGCAATCAGGCAAGAGAAGTAAATTAAAAGTATCAAAATGGGAAAGGAGGAAGTTAAATTATCTCTCTTCACAGATGATATTTCTATATCTAGAAAACCCAAAAGATTCTACCAAAAAACTCCTAGCACTGATAATCAACTTAAGTAAAGTCTCAGAATACAAAATCAACTCTCAAAAATCAGTTGCACTTCTATTCATCAACACCATCCAAGCTGAGAACCAAATGTAAAACACAAACCCATCTACAATAGACACACACACACACACACACACAAACACACACACACACACACACACACTTCAGAATACATCTAACCAGTGGTGGAAGATTTGAAATCAAAGATGTTGCAAATGAAAGGAAAAACTTTCCATGCTCCTGGATTAAAAGAATCAGTATCATTAAGATGATGTCCATACTACCTACAGCAATCTACAATTCAACACAATTTTTATCAGACTACCAACATCATTTTTCAGAGATCTAGGAAAAAAAAACACCTAAATTCATATAGAAAAAAGTAGCCTTAATAGCCAAAGCAATTATAAACAAAAGAACAAAGCAAGGGGCATCACATTGCCAGACATCAAAGTTTACTGCAAGGCTACAAGACAGCATGGTACTACAAAAGTAGATACATAGACCAATGGAAAAGAATAGAGAACCCAGAAATAAAACAACTGACATACAACCAACTCATCTTTGACAAAGTTAACAAAAACAAACATTGGGGAAAAGATACCCTATACAACAACTGACACTGGGGAAACTGGCTAACTATATGCAGAAGAATGAATTTGCACCCATACTGATCATCATGTACAAAAATTAACTCAAGATGGAGTGATTTACACATAGAATCCAAACTATTAAAATTATAGAAGAAAGCTCAGGATACTCTCCTGAATGTTGGTCCAGGCAGTGAATTTATGACCAAATTTTCAAAAACAAATGCAATAAAAACCAAAATTGTCAAATGGGACCTAATTAAATTAAAAAGTTTCTGTACAGCAAAAGAAATCATCAACAGAGTAAAGAAGCAACCTACAGATTGGGAGAAATATTTGCAAACTATGCATCCGACAAAGGCCTAATATCCAGATTATTTTAAGAACTCAAATGAATCAACAGGAAAAAAATAATCCCACTAAAAAGTGGGCAAAGGACATGAACAGACACTTCTCAAAGAAAGACATACAAGCAACCAGCAAATATGTGGAAAATGCTCAACATCACTAATCATTAGAGAAATGCAAATAGAAATAACAGGTACCCTCTCACACCAGTCAGAATGACTATTAATGAAAAGTTAAAAAAACAACAGACGTTGGTAAAGTTGTGGAGAAAAGGGAATGCTTATATACTCCGAAAGCAACATTCATGGGAATGAATGCTAGTGCAGCTTCTGTGAAAAGCTGTTTGAAGATTTCACAAAGAACTAAAAATAGATTTACCATTTGGCCCAGCAATCTCACTACTGGGTATACAACCAAAAGAACCTAAGTCACTCTACCAAAAAGTCAACTGTACTTATATGTTTGTCACAACACTATTCACAATAGCAAAAACATAGAACCAACCTAAGTGCCAAATGTATTAATTTAAATTTCCATTAGTGGAAATGTATTGTGTATTTATTTATGGAACCTTGCACTGATGGTAGTATATAGATAGAGAGAAAGTATATGAGAAATTACTCTCTTTGTGTTAAAAATTAATGTGATTGTGTTGATTACTCATTTTCTCTTATCTCCAAATTTATTCTATATGATGCTGGGACTCAAAACATGAAAAACTCTATATCCCAATTTGGGAACTGAAATTGTGCCAATGGGCAGCATTATAGAGTAACATTACAAGGTAGGAAGAGAGGGCAAAAGGACTTCCTTCCTGTCTCAACTTCTTTCCCCTTTGTCTTTGCTGGCTGTGACACTTCACCAAGCCTGCAGCTTCTTTCTGCATTTGATAAACGAGCCACATAGGTCCTTTCTCTTCACCATTTCCTCTTTATCCCAGGTTCTTACTGTAGCTATTATTCTAAGTCCTGTGGCTATTATTCTAAGTTTCTCTTTCAGCTTATCACCATCGTTGTGATAGTAATTCAGAGCAAATCTACTCTGCTTTAAATAACTAAGGTTGTTTTTGTTTTTCCACCAGAACTCTGACTGATGAGAAATTTAAAATAGTTGATTTCCAAATGAATGTCAGTCTGTATATGCTTTGGTATCTCCTATAATGACACAAACTGGGTACGACAAGAAGATTCAGAAAATGCTAATGACAGTGTCCTGCCCTTTAGAACCAGAAAATTGTACAGCCACAAATATGTTGCTGAATCCAGTAAGCAAAAGATGTATTCTCTGAAGTTACTCAAGGTAAAACAAAATTCCCTAGACATCAATCACTCAGAAAACAGGAAGCAAAAAGAAAGCAATTTTAGAAAAGAGCAACTTTCTACTAACTAGACCAAAAAAGGGGAAGGAGGCAAGGAGGTGAAGAACAATTTTATCTTCTTCACTTTGAGAGCTTCAACATTATTTTATGCTTTTTAGCTTCAAAAATTGCCTTGTTCATAAAAGTTTTATGGGTAATTTAGGTATAGTCTGCAAAATATGTAGCATATATAATGAGTTTTTGAGTTCAGAGGATTTTCTCCATTAGCAACCAATTTCTGACTCCTCTCAAAAAGGCACCTCAGATATTTTGGTCCTTTTCAACTACTCACATTCTCATTCAGTGAAGATTTAATTGAAAACTGAGCACCATCATTTTACTGTACCCCAGGGAATAAAGGCAATGTTGTTTCAAACGTTAAATATTTTAGTTCCAGAAAACATCATGACACTTAACGTTCTTTTAGAATAAAGGAAATAAACAGTATGATAGGCCACCCATTAAGTTATACTTGAGACATAATTTTATGGCTATATCCAACTTAAGCTGCTGACAAGAGAATTGTAGCATAGTTGTCCCAAGTTTTTCAATAAGCAGAGTCATATTGAAATCTCACTGAATGCTGCCAGCACAAGTAATATTTAACCTATTAAAAGTAACCAAGGACCAACAGGATCTCTGAAATAGGAGACATGTATAGCCCACAGATGTTAGGAACAAGCGGAGCCTTCCTACTTATCTGTCAGTGTTCAAGCAGAACAATTAGTTCATTTACTGATCTAACTAGAGACATATTATTCAAGCAGAAAAAAGTTTGGCCCCTGATCAATTTAGTTTTTTAAAAATACAATAATGCTATTTCATATTTTTAGGAGAATGTACACAATCTTTTCCTATCTCTTATATAATCTGATCTACACAGAAGCATCACTCTGACTTGCCAAATGAAAAAACTAAATGCTCATAGAGGTGGGGGCCTTAGGCATAACTCACAGATATTCAACAGGGGGTCAGAACTAAGCAGTCTGAATCATCAGAAAGGTGCGAAATGTGTTCATCAATATTACCAACCAAAAATGGTATACTCAGGGGTTAAATTACAATTTTGCAAAGGAAAAAGAATATTAAGTTGCACTTCAGGACTGTTTTAGACATGTCAAAAGATTAATAATTTCAACCTGACTATGCAAGGGTAAGAAAACCAAATTATTAAGTTGCATACATTCGTTTGGAGCTAAAGTCTTTCTTTCAAAGCAGAAAGTCCAAAGAATTAGAACTCTTACCTGACGTGACCTAGAATTATTTAGAACCATTCTTGGATTATTCACCCATGTCTCACAATATAAAAAATGTCTATGGCATTCAATAAGTTAAAAAGCAAATAAAACTTGTAAAACATAACTACAGTAGATAAGCATTTTAAAGATCTCAGAATAGTCTCAACCAGTGGTTCTCACAATATGATCCCAAGACCAACATTATCAGTGTCTTAGTTTATTTGAGATCCTACAGCAAAATGTTATCAACTAAATGGCTTATAAGTGACAGAAACATGTTTTAGATAGTTCTGGACACTGAAAATTCCAAGATTAAGTATCTGGCAAATTCAGTGTCTGGTGAAAGTGTGCTTCCTGGTTCATATACAGTTTCTCACTATAACCCAGTTCTCTATGGGACCTCTTTTATAAGGGCTCTAATCCCATTTGTAAGAGTTCCATGTTCATGATAAAATCATTTTTCAAAAACCATCACACTGGGCATTAGGACTTGCATAAGTTTGGGAAGAACACAAACATTCAGTATTTAAAATTAAGCATCACTTGGGAACTTAGGAAAGTAAATCTTGGGGCCCCACTGAATTACAAACTCTGAAGATGGCACCCAGAAATATGTATTTTACAAATGCCTCTAGATAATTCTGATGCATGTTAAAGATTCAGAATCTCTGGGGTAATGAAAGAATTAAATTTAATGTCAAATTTAAATTTATAAAGAGACTAATTGTCCACTGTGTAACGTTGGGTAAATTATCTAATTTATCATAGGCTAAATTTCTTCTGTAGTAAATGAAAATAATAATACCTCCTGTGTTATTTTAGAATTTTAAATAATCATAATAGCCAGTGTTCTCATGCTGAAAACTGAGCCCAGATGTACCCTAATGAGAGAAGAGAATCAAACATCCATTCCACAAGAAAGTTATTACTAAAATAAAATTACATGGACACCTGCTTCACCTTGAGCAATGACTGGGCCATAAAAGTTTAAAAACCACAGAGGTTGCCAAAAGATTCCACACAGAGAGGACCATTTTGTAAGAATGCTGAGCATGGTTTATGCATTGAGGCAGAACTCAGGCCTCATCCATTTTGCATTACTCCTTTGGAGAGTGAATGTACAAGATTTCAGACCATTAATAATTTACCTAAACACCCACGGATCTTCTAAGTATTAAGGCTGTCCTTTTAAATAGGCCAAAACCTGTGAAAATTTGCCAAAGACAGCCAGTCATGCCCAGAGGCAAAAACTGTTCTTTAATGAGGGCCCAAAACAGCATGGAATTGCAATGGCATTCCAGGACTGATCTTATCACTGGAAATGGGATTTTCTCTTGTTATTCCCACTGAGTCTGGAGAGTCTCAGAACCTCGCCTTGGGTCTTCCCAGTGGATTTTACAATAGAGCTAATCTAGCTAGTATCTAGCTTCAGAAATCTAATTTTCCAGAACCTCATGCACACAATTCTAACTGATTTTCCTGATCCCACAGGGTTGTATTTAATAGTTTAAGTGACTGAGAGAAGAGAAGAACCCTTGTCTTAAAAAAAAAAAAAAAACCCAGTGTGTGTGTGTGTGTGTGTGTGTGTGTGTGTGTGTGTATGGTTTTTTAAAGTTAAAAAAAAATTTTTTTTTTTTGAGTTGTTGTTTCACTCTTTCACCCAGGCTGGAGTCTGTGGCATGATCACAGCTACTGCAGTCTCGACCTGCTGGGCTCAGGTAATCCTTCCAACTCAGCCTTCTAAGTATGTGGGACTACAGACTCACACCACCAAGACCAGCTAATTTTTTAATTTTTATTGTAGAGACAAGATCTTGCTCCATTGCCCAGAATGGTCTAGAACTCCTGGGCTCAGGTAATCCTCTCACCTTGGCTTCCCGAAGTGCTAGAATTACAGGTGTGAACCATTGCGCCCAGCCCAAAAGTGTGCTGTTAAATTGCAAACACCCTCTTTCATTTGAAGCCCCCAAGCCCTAAGATGATTTTTGGCATTAGGAAGAATTAGGGCTATAGAATCCAGCCGTGGTGCCCCCAGAATTTTCAGAATCTGTTCATTTTCTTGGTGGTTCATCCAGTTATCGCTGAAAGGCTCCTAAATTGGGGAATTCCAGAATATTGCAAATTCTAATGGAGCCCAGATTTGTTTTTGTAGCACACAGTGGGTATGAGAATACTCAATGATTTTTTTTTTTTTTTTTAGTTGGAGTCTCACTCTGTCGCCCAGACTGGAGTGCAGTGGCCGCTCCCAGCCACCACAGCCTCGACCAGCGGGGCTCCAGCGATCCTTCTGCCTCAGCCTTCCAAGTAGCTGGAACTACAGGCGCACGCTACCACATCCGGCTAATTTTTTTAATTTATTGTAGAGATGAGGGCTCGCCAAGTTGCCCAGGCGGGTCTCGAACCCACGGGCTCAGGCAATCTACTCACCTCAGCCTCCCAAAGCACGGGATTGCAGGCTGAGCCACCGAGCCCGGCTGAAAATACCCAATGATTAACCCTACATCCTTCGGAAGAGGCTAGGTATTCAGAAATCTCATGAAATCCCTCCCTATTCTGTATGGGTATGTGCACCTCTAGAGGCAGAGTCTTAGTACCTGAGCTACCTCCAGGTCCAGTGAAGATGCTCAGTCTGACCCTTAAGCTGACTGATTGTGCCCTATTACTCCCAGAAATCTTTTACTCTATTTTCTCATGGGAAAATTCCCCAGGGAGAGCAAAGCCCTGACTGTAACTGCTAGCATTGGAATCCAAGTTAAGTTAGATTGTTATATGCCCTCTCAGCTTAGAGCAAAATCAGTCATCAGCCAATATTCCTATTGAGTTTATAGGTTACCGTGAAGATCTTAAAGGTGACACAAGGATCCACAGATCAATTCTAGTAAGGTTGATGCTGTCAAGAATTTGGCTTAAACATGCAATTACAGTATTCTGGCCACATCCAGAGGGCTTCAATTCTGAGAACGCTGAGACTCTAATACTTCCCTAGGATAGAGAAAAAGCCATATATATATATACCAACCCCCAGACTTGGACAATTAATATTACTGAACCAAAGAAGCATTTTAGGTGAACTTGACCAGATTCTTGGGGAATGTCAACTTTATGTGAAGAGATAAGACATGAGAGAATATCTCTCTCAGTCACAGGAGCCTGGTGATAGGGATTTTTACTACAAAAAAAAACCTGACAATTACCTGAAAACTCTCTTCTTTCCACAGTGAGACATCCGCAGAATAAGTTGCTGTGCAAGGCATATGCAATGAGCTGAATATTTGTGTCCCTCAAAATTCATATGTTGAAATCGTAACTTCAGTGTTACGTATTAGGAGGTAGGGGTTTTGGAAATAGTTAGGTCATAAGGGTAGAACCCTCCTACATAGGATTAGTGCCAGTGCCCTTACAAAAGTGCCCATACATATAGGTATATGCCCATACATACGTGTGTATATATATTATATATAAATATATATATACACACACATATACATAAAACTCATAGGATTTTGATTTGTGTGTTTCACTCTCGCTTTTAAAATCAGTGCTTCAGCCGGGCTCGGTGGCTCAGCCTGTAATCCCGCGCCTTGGGAGGCTGAGGTGAGTGGATCGCCTGAGTCCGCGGGTTCGAGACCCGCCTGGGCAAGCGAGACCTCATCTCTACAATAAATCAAAAATTAGCCAGGTGTGGTAGCGCACGCCTGTAGTTCCAGCTACTTGGAAGGCTGAGGCAGAAGGATCGCCAGAGCCCAGCAGGTCGAGGCTGCGGTGGCCGGGAGCGGCCACTGC
>CAUYQG010149701.1:0-17387 GCA_963574415.1 Tarsius wallacei | reverse complement strand
GGTGTTCAGAGAATTGGAGAATTGGTTGTTGATGTTGGAAAACACACAAAAAGAACATCAGTGCTGCGAATCTTGTCAACACTGTTATCAAATTGCATATTTTTCACAGCCTTTATGATCCAATATTCTTTTTTTTTTTTTGAGTTGGAGTCTCATTCTGTCACTCAGACTGGAATGCAGTGACCGCTCCCGGCCACCGCAGCCTCGACCTGGTGTGCTCTGGCGATACTTCCGCCTCAGCCTTCCAAGTAGCCGGAACTACAGTCGTGTGTTACCACGCCCGGCTAATTTTTTGATTTATTGTAGAGATGAGGTCTCGCCAAGTTGCCCAGGCGAGTCTCGAACCCGCAGGCTCAGGCAATCCACTCACCTCAGCTTCCCAAAGCGTGGGATTACAAGCTGAGCCACCGAGCCTGATTACCACATTTTAAAAATCCAGTCCAGTTTTGATGGGCAGCAGGGTTGGTTCAATTTTTAACTTTTGAAACTCAAGAAATCTTTTCACAGTCATACATGGTAACTAGAAACCAGTTAGGAATTTATAAAATCATTAAACATTTGACTATTATAGGATAGTGTTTTATTTTATGTCAGTTTTTAAAGAGTACATTATAAATTTTATCTTAATGCAAAATTAAAGATACTTTTAAACTTTCCTCTTTAACAGTCTACACATTTTTCTAAAGCTAACTACATTTAAAAGTGTGGTTTGTCAGCAAATTTTAAAATGATATATATTATCTGTTGTTGGAGGACCAAATGTATACTAATATCTACATTTAAATTTTACATATTAAATAATTTGGCATCAAAAGGAGCTTTTGTGGCTTGATCATAACCAACAATGTTAAGTTCTTTCATGTTGATTTTAAAACTCAGTTGGCTTATTTTGATGATTTTCCCATATTGTTTCTAAGTAAAGTGACAAAAAAATATATTTTGGATTGTTACTTATGAGCATTTCTCAGACAGTCTTTAGTCTCAGTAAGAGAAAAGTCAAATTAGAAATAATTGACACTATGTTTTTTTCTTTCCTGTACTGTTTTGGTAAGTATTAGAGACACCCGTGACTGCTAAATATGGATTTTGATCAGATAAATATGTGATGAATGCAGGGAAAATAACCTGGAAGCACGTTTACAGAGATAGTTCGAATTTTAAGTTCCTTTATACTTGTGTCTCAGCTTCATTGTTTGTTTTGCTTTCTGACTTTAATTGATGGACCATTATGAATAGAAATGAAACAATCGGACACTGTAGAGTAGCTGACACCACTGCAGTAACCAGGCACCTCCATGACCCTCAACTTCCAAGGCTGAGTGATGACCTTGGTCATATGACTACCATGCACCACCGCATATGTTCACTTGATATAGACACTCAGGGGTTTCCCAACATTTCTAGTTCTAATAGAGGAGGCATAATTATTTTACTGGTTTATTTTTTAAAAATAGAAGCATAAATAGATATCACCACATTTACTAATATCATTTTTCCGGTCAGTACTTCCTCTGAAAGGCACTCCCTGGCCATAGAAACTAAAGAAGCACCTCTCCCCCAATAGCTCTCTATCCTATTACCCTGTTTATAGCTATCAATGCATTTATCACTATCGATTATTTTTCCATTTACTTTTAGGCTTATTTATTAATTGTCTATCTTTCTCTATGTAGGTGTAGTGTCTAGAAGTAGGGTCTACTTAGCATCATTCTTCCCGATCCTAGCCCCCCTCGACTTCCCCCCACCCCGCCCCCGTGTATCCTGTTGTGTGTTGTGTTGGGGAGGTTAATCTGCTTGGATGCCATTCTTCAACACTTCATTCTTCACACAGTCTTCACATTAAAATGGAGTGCAGGGCCAGGCTCTGTGGCTCAGCCTGTAATCCCAGCACTTTGGGAGGCTGAGGTGAGTGGATTGCTTGAGCCCGCGGTTCGAGACCAGCTCGGGCATTTGGCCGCAACCTCGTCTCTGCAATAAAATCAAAGATTAGCCGGGCACGGTAGCGTGGGCCTGTAGTTCCAGCAAATTGAAAGGTTGAGGTAGAAAGATTGTCGGAGCCCAGCAGGTCAATGCTGGGGTGGCTGTGAGTGTGCCACTGCACTCCAGCCTGGACGACAGAGTGAGACTCCAACTGAAAAGAAAAAAAAAAAAAGGAGTGCAAATCCTACTATTAAGGTAATTTAAAATGTAATTTAAGGGAGTGAATGCAGGAGGTTAGAATCATTTTGTGTGTGATCTCCCTTGCCACTTTCCTTTTCAAAAAGCAGCAGGATTTCGTCCTGCCATGAAATCACTTCCCTGTGCCCCCCATGCCGTGAAATCACATCTTATGTCAGAGGCAAAGAGTCCCAGTCACGTGTGGGTTGAGCTTCCTTCCCAGACTACTAATGCCCAAGCTCCTCTATTCCTTCTCTCTGTGACTAAAACCTTTAGCAACACCCTTAGGTTTAGGCTAATTTACTTCTAGAAACTAAGATGTGGAAGTCTGCTAAATGATCAGGGATTTTTTTTTTTCATGTCTGGAGAAATGTGGAGCCTTGTCAGCTGCTGGTGCTTCTCTATGCTTTTCTGGTCCTTCTGTTTCAGGGACCCGAGAGCAGAAAGGAGAGGCGTGAGAGAGAATGCCTGAGGATGGAGATAAAGTCCCGAAAGAAAGTGGAGGAAGAAAGGAGCTCCCAGAAAGAAGAACATGGAGAAACACACATGGCTCCCCTGTTGGAAAAAGGGCCCGAATAGTACGTGGTTTCCACACCATGACATCAGACACTACTGTTTTTGTTGTTGTTGTTGTTGTTTGTTTTTTTTGTGAGCCCTACATATGATATCAGGATGGGGTGGGGAGGGAAAGTCTTGGGGTAGGGAAGTGCAGCTATAAAGATTGTCTGCTGATGCAGGGTGACTGCAGCAGGCAGGGCTTGCAGCGGCTCTCCAAGATGACTTGCTTCATACTCCAATTCCTACTGACGTCTTAGTTGAGAGTGTCATCTATTTTGTTGCCTTTTTATGGGAATAAGAGAATAAAAGGTACTTTAATAGAATAAAGAAAAATTTGAAAAAGTAATAAAAAGATATTTAAGAAGCCACCCACCTTAAATATCTTTACCAACCCTTCTTCCTCGTCAACCTCGAAAACTGTCTGAAATAAAAGTCATTGGTGTGACTCAAAGTGTACTTTCTTATTCGAAGTAATTATGTAAGTATGTGTAATGGCCATCATCTAAGGAGAACTGGTAGTTAACATGCCAAGTACTGTGCTGAATGCTTCAGTACATCATCTAAAATATCCTTATCACTCTGAGGTGGGGCCTTGTATTGTCTCCAGAGAGACAGAGCCAATAGGATGTCCATAAATAGATGGGGGAGCTGGCTCACATGATTATGGAGGCTGGGAAGTCCCAGATCGGCCATCTGCAAGCTGGAGAACCAGGGGTGCCGGTAGTATGGCTCCACCCAAGTCCAAGGGCCTTGGAGCCAAAGAAGCTGGCAGCGTAGCTTAGGCCAAGTTTGAAAACCTCAGAACCAGGGAAGCTGATATTGTAACTGTCAGTCTAAGGCCAAAGGCCCAAGAACCTGTGGGTGGAGGAGGGGCACTGGTGCCAGTTCTAAGTTCAAAGGCCAGAGAATCTGGAGTTCTGAAGTCCAAGAGTGTTCTGGCTCCAGAAGAGAGAGGGCCAGCAAATTTGCCTTTCACCTGCCTTTTTGTCTCATCTAAGCCTTCAGTCAATTGGGCGGTACCCACTTACACTGCTGAGGGTGGATCTTGCTTACTCAGTCCACTGATTCAAATGCCAGTCTCTTCTGGAAATATCTGTACAGCTATACCCAGAAATAATGTTTTTCTAGCTATCTGAGTTTCCCTTAATCCGGTCAAGCCAATACATAACATTCATCCTTACAAACTTTTCTTATCTTCATTTTCTGGTTGAGGAAGTTTAGAAAAAGTTTAGTCAGAAGTTCAGGAAATTTCTGAAGCATACTGGTGCGGTGTGGCAGAGTTAGGGCCGGAGCTGAGTTTATACCAATGCCAGAGCTCATTCTCCTAATGTGAGGCAGGACTTTCCTTCCCTCTAAAAGCAGGTCCCAACTTAGTAGTCATGTGATGTAAGTATGAATGAGTGGATGTGAGTGAGAATAGCAGGAGGGAGCAGGTTACAGTTTTAGTTATATGAGTGAAGACTGATTCTCTGAGATCAGCTTTGTTCTCTGGGTTTTAACTTGATGAGATCATACTCTATCACTATTTTTTTTTTCCCTAGAAGAAAAGATACAGGCATTCTCCAATGCTTTTCCTGCTTATTCTTGATAAGAATAAGGTCTTGGATCTTTAAATGCCCAAGAGCAGCTAGATTCTCTGTTTTGCAAAGAAGAAAATTTCCCCAAACTACTACATACAACTAATACCATAATTGATTACTTATGCAAGACACTAACTTAGACTTAGACAGTAGAAAGAAGGAAAGGGGAGCCAAAATAAATAAGAGAAAAACAGTGCAAATAAAATAAACTATAATGATCTTGACTAGCATTCTTTCTACATCTTTTGTCTTCATCCATTCTGGATGGGTATTTTCACATGACCTTGTATTTATTTGTTGTTTTATTTTATTTTAGATTCTGAGGGTACATGGGCAGGTTTGTTGCATGGGTATATTGTATAATGGTGAGGTCTGGGCTTCTAGCGAACCCAGCACATAAATAGTGAACATTGTACCCAATAGATAATTTTTCAACCCTCACCCTTCTCCCACTCGCTCCCATTTTAGAACTCCTGGTGTCTATTATTTTCATCTTTATTTCCATATATCCATTGTTTAGCTCCCTGTTATAAGTGAGAACATGTGGTATTTGATTTTCTGTTTGTGAGTTATTTCACTTAGGATGATGGCCTCCAACTCACATCAATGTTGCTGCCAATGACATGATTTCTTGGCTGCGTAATACTCCATGGCATATTCCATTTTTCAATCCAGTCAACTGTTGATGGACATGTAGTTAGATTCCATGGCTTTACCGTTGTGAATAGTGCTTCGTGCGGCCTTTTAAACACAGTATTATGCTTTTCCATACATGTAATGAAAGATGACCTCAAGCTCTCATGTGGTGACTTTCACCTATTATTTGCCACCACTGGGGGTGGGAGGGGGTGAGGGTAGGAAATGAATCCTGACCTGCCATTGAGGTCTGCTTTGTTCTGCAGTCATGAGTAAGGCAGTTGTTTTTCTGCCCTCGCTTTGTCTTCTTTTCAGTCTTGTCAACCATGTTTCAGATTTGGGAATGGTTTGCTCATCTGCTCTGGTCCCTATGGAAAGGGGAGGGGTGGCCCACCCATGGAGAAGGAAAGAAACATGGGTGGATTGTCCTCACCCAGTGACTGGCTGGCTGGGCCAGTAGCCATCTCCGACTCCTGCTAAGACACTTGTGAGGTTCTTTCCCTTCCTAGGCTCAAGGATGGCAGTACATAGAAAAGTCATAATTAGGAATTTTAGAATATATTTCATCAAACTGGAATTAAGTCCATTGTCAACATACTTTCAGAATCATAGTATGTAAAGGCAGGAGGACATCCTAAAAATAAAGTCTCTAGTTTATTGCATTTGTTTTATCACAAAACAATTAGTTCTTGCAATAAAAATACAGATTAAGAAAAATAATAAAAATTTTAAATGTGTACATCTACCTACTCAGAGATAATTATGGTTACATCATGGTATATGTCCTTCTAGAATGTTGTCTCTGTATACATGTTCACATACTTATATCTAAAACCCTTTTTTTTTCAGTTGTGATCTCATTTCAGTTAGCAATATATCATGAACATCTTTTTGGATCAATACAATAGCTTATTATATGATTTTAATGATTTATTTCAATAGCCTTTAAATGGGGTCAAGTCTTTTTCATCGTAAAAAACTTTTCTCATGATATCCAGTAGACACTATCCTGATTTCTAATCGTTTCCCCCTTAGCTATCTTCCTTTTCATGGAAAACTTCTTGAAGAGTTATCTACACTTCTCAATTTCCTTGCTGTAATATGACTTCTATCCTTGCCCTTTATAGATGCTTGTTTCTTCAAAATCACCCATGACCTTCTTACTGTAAAGTTCTGTGAAAACATGACTCTGCTAACCTTGTTTAGTTTTCTGACATTGCTGGCCACTCTGTTCCTCTCGAAGCTCCCTGTCTGGCTATTAAGACTTATATCCTTCTAAGTTTCCTTGTACCACTATGGTCACCCTTGGTTGGTCTTTGGTGATAGATTCTTGCATCTTAAATATTGGTTTTCCTCTGGGCTCTGCCTAAGCACTCAGTCACATTATTCTCTCTGGATGATCTCAATCATTTCCATGGTGTCAACTACTTACATGCTGATGCCTCTGTAATCTATCCCTGTGGCACAGACTCACTGCTGAACACCAGACTAATGCATACAACTGACCCTTGGACAGATCATCAGTTGCAGGTTTCACAGCCATCTTCAACTCATCTTTTGAAGGTAGGCTATTCTTTCTTGCCTTGTCTTCTCTCCATCTGCCTCTCCTATGTTCTTTATTTCAGTGAAAGTTAGTATTAGTTGCTCAAGAAAGAGCCCACATGGGCCTCTTCTTTCACTTTTCATCCAATTAATCACCAGCCTCTGTCTATTTTGCCTCTGAATATCATTTGAATTTATCCAATTCCTCCCATTCTCATTGCCACCATCTGATTTCAGGTCCTTTATATCTTGCCTTGTTTCAGATGAAACAAATGATAATATCTTGGATATATTTGGTTATATATTTGGTTAAATCAATTATGCTATTAAAATTAATTTCAGCTTTTTTCCTTTAAAAAATGTGGCTACTGGAAAATTAAAAATTATACGTGTGTCTCACATTATATTTCTATTAGAAGCACTGATCTATGCCCTCACTAACTCTCAAACCTTTTTTTGTATTACTTGAATTTTATTTTGTAAGTTTTACTGAGTTTGAGATGTATTGGAATTTAATTATTCAAAGTACGAGTTAACTGGCCTAATACTAGTTAAAATATTTTAAATAAAGTTTGTTATATCTGAATCTGTCTTCCCACCTTTCTTTCCTTCTTCCTCCCTCCCTTGTTTCCTCCTTCCTTCCATCTTTTTTTTTCTCCAAGTAAAAATGTTTTCATCTTTTCCTATTCTCTCCTGTGCTGTAGTAAACCTTATGTATGTTTTATCATGTAACGCAATGATTCTCTTACATGTCTGTCTTCCCAGCTACACTGTGAACGCTTAATGGCAGGAACCACATCTTAATCATCTTTGTGCCACCCAAACCTAATAGGTGCCTATCCCATAGTAGTGACTCAAAATAGTCAGCCCTCTGTATCCGAGGTTTCCACATCACCGATTCAACCAACCACAGATAAAAAATATTTAAAAGGAAAACCAAGAAAAATAATCTATATAAAATCCAATACAGTTTAACAAACATTTGCATAGCATTTACACTGTATTAGGTGTTATAAGTAATTTAGAGATGATTCAATGTATACAGGAAAATGTGCACAGGAGAACATATAGACACCCCCTTTGCATAGCATCCTGGATTTTGATATCTGTGGGAATTCTGGAACCAATGTCCTGCAGATACGTAGGGATGACTGTATATAGTTTGAGGGTGCAACTCCAAACAATCAGTGTCCTAAAACTCAAATTAATTCTGCCCGTTTTAGGAAAGACATTGTCACATATTACTCTCTCGGGATAAAAAATTATATTTGTAGTTAATATTTTCCCTCCTAAAATGGAAACTTTTTTGCTTATAAAAGTAATATCTGACACATTTAAAAATAACGGAGAAGCTAGAATGTGACAGCCCCTCGAGAATGCTAAGTGTCGGAATCATAAATTTGATCCACAGCTCTGCACAGCTGTCGAGGCACTGCGGCGACTCCACTCTAGGGGGCAGACTCGCACCGGCCTTGGGACGGGTGGTGCAGGACGCGAGCCGCAGGGTTGGGCCAATCATAAAACCACTCGTTGCTGCTGCTGCTGCTTTTTTTTTTTTTAAATGAAAGTCACAATTTTATTTTTGCTATTAAAAATTTGCAAATTGGCGTATACATTAAATGCCATCAATCACAAAATTCTTTTTTTAAAAAAAATTTTGTTTTAAAGATGTAGGGGTACAATTCAGGGCTAGGTCTACAAATAGTCATTGTACAGGTCAAGTTTGGGCCTCACTTTCTCATTGCTTTCAAACGGAGAGAAGGCAGCATTTCCTATCACAACCTCCCGAGATGGGTAATTTTTTATGACGTATTAATGTATTTAAAGGTACTCAGGAAGGAGGATGACAAGCCGGTTATCTCCATGGGGCAAAAAAATACAGGGAGGGTTTAAAATACCGTGCGGATGATTTACATGAGGTACAATAGGAAGTTTGAGACTGGCAAAGTGAGGGACTGTAAATTCTCATTTTCTGTCTTTGGATTATTTAACGTCCTATTCTAACCTTGGATTATGTAATTCCATGCTGGCTGAATTCCTGCTGTGGCTTTGGAGCCAGTTTATCATATTAATTGGCTGAACACAATCCAACCCCATCTGCACGAACAGAGATGTGAGGAAAAAATGGACAGTGAACTAAGAAATTCCTCTGTTTTCTCCAGCTTGTGCATGTATGTGTGCCCAGCAGCTCTCCAGGGCCTTAGACCCCAGTATCTGGCCACACCTTGCTGAAACTGAATCTACATTGGCTTGTGAGCTCTGAGTCTCTCCCTTGCTTACTAACTGCCAGGATGCATTTGTTCATTCAACAATGATTTTCTTGACCGATTTCAGTGTACTGGGGATAAAACAATGAACAAAACAAAGTCCATGTCTTTGAGGAGCTCACACTCCACTGATGAAGATAGTAAACAAAAATTAAAGAAATAAAGCATAGTGTCACAAAGAATAAAACCTATAAACTGAAATAAAATTTTAAAAGTCTCTCTGATGAGGTGACATTTGCATGAATGAAATGAGAGGAAAGGACTCCAGGCAGAGGTGCAGCAGTGCAAAGGCACTGAGGTGAGAGCCTACTTGGATTCATTTACAAATGGCAAGGTAGTTCTGGACAAGCGTGCAGTGGAAAATGAGGCTGGAAACTGTCAATGCTGGGCAATCTGTGGTCTAGGTGGCTATTATTCTAAGTGCCATGGGAAGCTACAGAAAGGCATTGAGTAGGTGAATCACCGGATCTGATAATATTATGGAAAAATTCACCACAGGGGCAACATCAGATATACCCCCTTGCTGCCTTCCCAAAGTTTCATTATTAGTCACTGATAGCTCTGTGGCAGAGAGTTAAAGAAGAGTTTCTTGCAGTGGGAATAAAATGAGGGTACTCTCCTAAGTTGAGAGTATCCTCTTGGCAAACATCACGGTGCATGAGCAGGCAAGTTGAGTGAATGAAAGAATGAGTGGATGAATTGACAACTGGTAAATGGGAAACCAGACTATTAGTGGGCACTGATGATCAGTGAAGCCATTTCTGAAGTATTATAAACACCTTGAAATGGTTTCCTCTCCATTTCCCTCATTCGTGGATATTTACCAAGGGCTACGTGTACTGCAGTATAATAGTTGCTGTGGGGTACACCAAGATGGAACATGGTCATGCCCTCAAGGAACTTTACTTTTAATTGGGAAAACAGTCATATACACAAAGCAGAATGCTTAAATCAACCTCTTGTGGAGGTATCAAGATACATAGGTGTCCTTTGGTGTCTATGGGGGATTGATTTCAGGACCCCCTGTGGATACCAAAATCCACAGATGTTCAAGTTCATTATATACAAGTGTGTAGTATTTGCATATAAGCTACATACATCCTTCTGTATACAGTTGACCTTAAATATATAAGCTTGAACTGTGCAGGTCCACTTAGAAGCAGATTATTTCAATCACACACAAACAGAAAATACGTTATCAAGGAATGTGAAGCTTGTATATATGGAGGGCTGACTTTTAGTGTATGTAGCTTCCACAGAGCTGATTACAAGTCCTGAGTACAGCTTTTGGTATACATGGGGGTCCTGGAACCAATCCCCCTTGTATCAAGGGACAGTCGTACTTTAAATCAGCTCCAAATTACTTATAATAGGTGTTTATAATACTTCAGAAATGGCTTCATACTATGTAAAAGCTATGTAAATACTATATGGTTTAGGGAATATGTAGAGAAAAAAATGTCTGTACATGTTCAGTACAGACACAACAATCCATTGTTTTTCCAAATACTTTTGATTGTGGCTGGTTAACTCCATGAATGCAGGACCCAAAGATACAGAGGACTGACTGTCTGTGTCCATACCACCCCGAATGTGCCTGGTCTTCTCAGAAGACTGACTGTAATAGATGTTGCATACCAAAATTAGGAGCTTTACAAAATGGATACAAGACTAAAATGAAAGGCCGGAAACTATAAAACTTCTAGAAGAGAACAGAGGGAAAATCTCCTGGACATTGGCCTTGGCAATTATTTTTTGGATAGCATACTAAAAGCTCAGGCTATAAAAGTAAAAATAAACAAATGGGACTATATCAAACAAAAAATCCTCTGCCCAGCAAAGGAATCAATCAGCAAAATAAAATGGCAGCCTACAGATTGGGAAAAAAATATTTGCAAACCTTATATCAATAAGGGGTTAATTAAACTGCCGTTTGAAGAGGTCCATGTGGAAGGGATTGAGGGTGGCTTTCTACTAACAGTCTTTCAGGAACTGAGGCCCTTGTTGCAGAAACCTGCCAGGTACCGTGGTTCATCCTTGTAATCCCAGCACTTTGGGAGGCTGAGGTAAGAGGATCACTTGAGGCCTGAGGTTTGAGATTGAGCAATATAACAAGACCTTGCCTCTACAAAATATATACAGATACACAAACAAACAAAAACATGCAAAGAACTGAACCCAATAGCCGTGTGGACTTGGAAATAAATCCTTCCCCAGTCAAGCTTCAGATGAGACCTCAGCTCTGAGTGCCAACATGGTTGTAGCCTTGTGAGAGATGTTGAAGAAAGGGCCCAGCTAAGGTAAGCCAGGTTTCCTGCCTCACAGAAATTGTGAGTTAATAAATATGTGTGGTTTAAAACTGAAAAAAGGGGTTAATTTTAAAAATGTATAAAGAACCCATACAACTCAATAGTAGAAAAACAAATAACAAAATTTAAATATGACAAAAAACCTAAATAGACATTGCTTGAAAGACAATATAAAAACGGCCAACAAAAATATGAAAAGATGCTCAACATCACTGATCATCAGAGAAATGCAAATCAACACCACTATGAGATTACACACACATTAGGATAGCTGTTAGGGAAGGTGTGGATAAAAGGGAAGGCTTGTGCGTTGTGGGAGTGCAGATTGGTACAGCCATGGTGGAAAACAGTACGGAGGTTCTTGTAGAAATTAAAAATAGAACTGCCATATGACCCCAAATTCTTCTTCTGTGTATTTACCTAAAGGAAACCAAGTCACCACCTTTTAAAGATGTCTGCACTCCCATGTTCATTGCAGCATTATTCACAATAACCAAGATATGACTGTTGACAGACAAGTGGATCAAGAAACTGTGGCATACACACACACCCCACATACACCCACACCCACCCACTCACCCACCCACCCACACAGACACACACACACACAAAATAGTATGCCATTTAGCCTTTACAAAGAAGAAAATCTTGTCAGTTGCCACAACCTGGATGAAACTGAAGGATATTAGACTAAGTGAAATAAGCCAGACACAGAAAGAAAAACATTGCATGATTTCACTTTTATGTGCAATCTCAAAGCAAGACAAAAGGTCAAATATTGTATATAGAAGTAGAGAATAAAACTATGGTTACCAGGGGCAGGGGTTGGGGACAGAAAGTCGGGAGATGGAGATAAGAGAATTCGAAGCGGCAGATACATAGAATAAATAAGTCCAGAGAGCTAATGTACAACTCATGGACTGCTGATCATAAAATTGTACTGTATTTGGGATTACTCTTACATGAATAGATTTTAGCTGCTCTTGCCCACAAAAATAAAAAGCAACGGGTGATGATGTAAGATGATAGATATGTTTATTTGTTTCACTATAGTAATCTTTTTACTATTTATATGTATCCCGTAACATTATGCTGTATATCTTAAATATACATAGTACAATTTATTTTTTAAAAGTTAGGAGTTTGGATAAGGAAAACAGAGTTTTCTATGAAGGAAGACTTACACTGACACATACAACGAGGGAGGGAGGAAAAGGATGAAAGAGAGCAGGTCACATTTGATGAAATGTTTTGTATGTTCATTTTCAGTAAGGAACGAAAGCCAAGACCTCTTAAACAGATGGGAGTTTCAATGAATAGCATTCAATTAAACAGATTGTAAAGGGAGACAGAGGCAAACGAAAGTGGCTTCACAGTCGTATGCAAGTGTTAAGTGCAAGACGCAGACACCACTCTTATGGACATAAGACCCCAAGCCTGCGACCAGCGCATCCTCTGCCGTCTCAGGGTGGGGTGTCTGGCTTTCCTCAGTGCTGACCTAGGTGCAGAATTCAACCTATTGTCTCTCTCTCTTATGTACCCCAGCACTAATGAATGATGAGCTTTTACTGAAGAATTTGTGAAGAAGACAGACAAGATAGTTTAAGTCACATTCCTTGATGTGAACTCTACTTTAAAAAAATCTCATGTCATGCTTTCCCCCCCAAGTCCTTTTGCCATCTGGGCTCTGGGTTTCCACTTCACCTCCATACCATACTTTATTTTAAAGCCTTTCTCTATACACAACCTACCACCTTGATTTTCTTTTCTTGTATTTTTTTTTTTTTTTGAGTCAGGGTCTCACTCTGTCACCCAGGCTGGTTGCAGTAGCACCATCACAGCTCACCACAGCCTCCGATTCCTGGGTTCAGATGATTCTTCTACCTCAGCCCCCAAGTAGCTGAGGCTATAGGCACACACCACTATGAGATTTATTATTATCATGGATTTTTTTGTACAGACAAATTCTTGCTATGTTGCCTAGGATGGTCTTGAGTTCCTGGGTTCAAGCAACCCTCCTGCCTCAGCCTCCCAAAGTGCTGGGCTTACAGGTGTGAGCCACTGCACCTGACCCGCCTCTTTTTGTATTCTTTAAAGCAATTTTTTCTGTATCCTCACACTTGCCAACTCCATTCATCTTGGTGCTCAGCAAAATAAAAGATCCTGAAACTAGCAAAATTGTAGGGCACGACCCATGTCAACAGGAGCTCTGTATTTATTTTCTTTAAAAAAATTGATTTATTAAAAAATTATTTTTTAATGGATAAATACAAATTGTATATAGTTATCGTGTACAACACGATCTTTTGAAATATGTATACATTGTGGAATGGCTAAATCAAGCTAATTAACATGTATTACCTCATACATTTATTATTTCTTTTGGTGGTGAGAACACTTTAAAATCTACTCTCTTGGCAATACATTGTAATTAACCATGCAATAGCTCTTTTGAATGTATTCCTCCAATCTAACTGAAATTTTGTGTCTTTGGACCAACATGACCCCAATACTCCAACCCTGCACTCCCCTGCCCGACTTCACCAAGCGCCTAGTAACCAATCTTTACTTTTACCCTCTACTTCTGTAAGTTCAACTTTTTTTTTTTTGAGTCGGAGTCTCTGCTGTCTACGCTGGAGAGCAGTGGCACACTCACAGCCACTGCAGCCTCGACCTGCTGGGCTCAGGCGATCCTTCCGTTTCAGTCTTTCAAGTAGCTAGAACTATAGGCGTGCACCACTATGACCGGCTAATTTTTTTATTCTGGACTCAGGCAATCTTCTCGCCTTGGCCTCCCACAGTGCTGGGATTACAGGCTTGAGCCACTGCATCTGGCCTGAGTTCAACTTTTTAATGCTCCGTGTATAAATGAAATCATGTGGTATTTGTCTTTCTGTGCCCGGCTTATTTCACTTAACATAATGTCCTCCAGGTTGTTCCAAATGACAGGATTCCCTTCCTTTTATGACTGAATAGTATTCCATTGTGTGCATATATATACACAACCTACCACCTTGATTTTCTTTTCTTGTATATATATATATATATATATATCACATTTTTAAAAAATCCATTTGCCCACTGGTGGATATTTGGGCTATTGTGAATAGTGCTACAACCAACATGGATATGTAGATATCTCTCTTCAACATACAGATTTCATTTGTGGGATCATGTGGTAGTTCTATTTTTAATTTTTTGAAGAACTTCCAGACTGTTTTCCACAATGAATATTCTAATTTATGTTAACGCAAATGAGGAACTTTGTATTTCTTATCTATCTTTGTATTCCAGTGTCTGGCACCAGTGGTCAGCCAATCTTTAGTTGTGGAAAGAATGAATGAACAGAAGGAATTTGATAACTTTCCAGTATTACACTTTTTGGGATTTCATGATAGCAAGTGGCTTATTAAAGCATTTCTTTTGAATTCATATATTTTATTCCTCAAGAGAAGTACTGGTAAATGCAATTAAATCCCATGGCAATTTTCTCATCTTTTTAATAGAAACTTAAATGAGAAAAGAGGAGTGTGGGCCAGGATCGTGTGGGAGGGAAAGGTTTTAAGGGAAGAGTAGTGACCCCAGGGACCTACAGTTGTGAAATGGTTTAAGCTTGCAGTTTCAAAGCATTTTGGCAATTGTCACAGACACCAGATGAATTGATATTATTATCTTTCATCTCTATGATTTCAACAGCCTCTTCGCTTGTCTTCCCATCAGTTTTTTTCTACTCCATTTCACTCTAGGCATCACTTCTCGGAGATAACTCATTTAAAAAAGAAAAAGATTGTGTCAGCAACTAACTAAAAAAAACCAAACGAACCCTTAGCTGCCTCTTTATTGATTACAGAATTAAACAAAAACCTTTTAGCATGGGAGTCAACACCCCATCTGGCTGGCTTTCAAACCTTAATAAAGAAGATATTGTTTCAAACTCTTCTTATTTTCTTCCTAGCTTTCCTCCCTACGTCGTGTATACAGAATCTTTCTTCACAGCCCATGTTTTCTTGGCTATTGTGTAAATTGCCTTGATGTGTTTTGGTAGAAGGTAAGTGCAAACAAATGAAATCTTCATAATGACTATTGTGTCTATTTGTGTAGGCTTGGTGGTAGGAATGGGCACTGGCTAGCCATTCATTAAAGGGGTAATAACATTGTTGTACTGGTCATGAAACACTTAAATGTGTTTAAGCAGCCAGCCAAGTACTCTGCCAGGGATCTCTCTTGTCATATCTAAAATACTCCCATCACCCACAATTAAAGTGTGTGTTTAAAGTCTGTTCACTATGTTCTTATAAACAAGTGACCTTATTTCTCACCCCTTGGTTTACAAGTGTGATGATGACAAGTCACTATTCCCAGAGAAGTTCAGGAACAAATAGAAAAAAAAAAAAAGTGGAAAAGAAGGAATGAGAGAAACTAATCAGAGACTTTTGAAGTTCATTTGGGGTTGGGCGTGGTGGCTCAAGCCTGGAATCCCAGCACTTTGGGAGGTCAAGGTGAGAGGATTGCCTGAGCCCAGGGGTTTGAGACTAGCCCGAGCAACTTGGTGAGACTTTGTCTCTACGAATATATCAAAAAAGTTAGCCAGGTGTGGTAGCACGCACCTGTAATTCCAGCTACTTGGAAGGCTGAGGCAGAAGGATCACCTGAGCCCAACAGGTTGATGCTGAGATGGCTGTGAGCATGCCACTGCACTCCAGCCTGGGCGACAGAGTGAGACTCTGACTAAAATAATAGCAATAATAATAAAGATAATTTGGTTCAAAACTGTCTAGACCAAATTCCTACTTGAGGCAGGAACTCCCTCTGCAATGTATCTCCAAATGTGTTCTAACTTTTTCTTGGTTAGGTTATAGGCTAGGAAGGCAGTCTAGCCTTCACTTAGTAATAATAATAATAATAATAATTTTACTGAGTGTACAGGTGTCTTTTTAAAAAATTTATAAACATATATATTTTTTTAAATTGTGGGGTACAGTTAAGGGTTAGGTATACAAATATGTACCATTCAGGCACCCTTGTTGATAAGGGGTGTTTCCCTGTCCCCAGACAGATATTGACTACCGTTAATCCCACCTCCCTTCCCCCCATAGTCTCCTGCCACTGTCAATCCTTTTCTTATAGTATTATGATAGATATTCAAGGTCCACTATATGAGTGAGAACATGGGATACTTAGATCCTTGTTTCTGTGAGAGATCACTCAGTATTATAGACTCTAGTTCCATCCAGGTTGCTGCAAAATTCATGATTTTGTTCTTTTTTATGGCTGCATAGTATTCCATCGTGTATATGTACCACATTTTAAAAATCCAGTTCTCTTTTGGTGGATAGCATGGTTGGTTCCAGGTTCTTGCTATTGTGAAAAATGCTGTGATAAACATACGTGTGCAGGTATCTTTTTTGTAGAGTGATTTGAGTTCTTCAGGGTATATTCCCAGTAAGGGGATTGAGGGGTCATATGGGAGGTTGATATTTAGAGTTTTAGGAATCGCCACACTGCTTTCCACAGAGGTTGCACTAGTTTGCACTCCCACCAACAGTGTAGCAGCATTCCCTTTTCACCACATCCTCTCCAGCATCTGTTATTTTTTGAGTTATTGATAATTGCCATTCTGACTGGAGTTAGGTGGCATATCAGTGTAGTTTTAATTTGCATCTCCTTGATGATTAGTGAGGCTGAACATTTCTTCATGTGTCTGTTGGCCGCTTGGATGTCTTTTGAGAAGTGCCTGTTCATATCTTTTGCCCACTTTATAATGGCGTTGTTTGTTTTTTTTTCAGCATGTTTGAGTTCCTTGTAGATCCAAGATGTTAAGCCTTTGTCAGACATGGAGTTGGCAAATACTTTTTCCTAGTCTGTGGGCTGTCTCTCTGCTCTCTTGATGGTTCCTTTGGCTTTGCAGAAGCTTGTCAGTTTAATGAGGTCCCACTTGTCTATCTTATCTCTTATGGCCCGTGCATTTTGGGTTTTGTTCAGGAATTGGATGTCAGTTCCAATTTCGATAAGGGTGTGTCCTGCATTTTCTAAGGTTCTTATGGTTTGAGGTTTTACATTTAGGTCTCTGATCCATTTGGAGTTAATTTTTGTGTATGGGGATAGATAGGGATCTTGTATGAATCTTCTGCATGTTGTTAGCCAGTTTTCTCAGCACCATTTACTGAATAGGTTCTCCTCTCCCCAGTGTTAGGTGGTGGGGGCTTTGTCGAAGATGAGTTGGTTGAGAAATTGAGGTTTTGCTTCTGGAATCTCAATTCTATTCCATTGGTCTATATGCCTGTTCCTGTACCAATACCAAGCTGTTTTGATTACTTTAGCTTTATAGTAAAGTTTGG
>CAUYQG010149694.1:0-23264 GCA_963574415.1 Tarsius wallacei | reverse complement strand
CAAAATTACATTGCCAGAACATGTTTGTGGATGACTGGTAGCCTAAATCAGGTTTGTAATTACTTCTGTTCTTTCCTCAGATCAAGTTGAGTCACAAGAGAAGCCTGTTCCAATATGTCCTCCCAGAAACTTTCCTGAATGAGTGATACTATATGGATAATGATTTATGGGGCCAGTTGTGCTAAGTTAACAGCAATGTCTTAATAAACACATGGCAGCTTTTGCTTGAAAATAAGTGTATGTGGTTCTTTCCCCCCAACCTACACACACACACACGCACACAAGCACACACACACCAAAAACTTGGATGCATTTCTTCTTTTTTTTTTTGAGTTGACATTTCACTCTGTCACCCAGGCCGGAGTGCAGTGGCACACTCACGCCCACCCTAGCACCAACCCACTGGGCTCCTGTGATCCTTTCACCTCAGCCTTTCAAGTAGCTGGAACTACAGACGTATGCTACCACGCCCAACTAATTTTTGATTTATTGTAGAGACAAGGTCTTGCCAAATTGCCCAGGCTGATCTCGAACTCGCGGGCTCAGGCTATCCACTTGCCTGGGCCTCCTAAAGCGCTGGGATTACAGGCTGAACCACCAAGCCTGGCCGATGCACTTCTTTTAAGAATAAACATGAGAAATTGGAAATACCTGTCAGTAGCCAAAAATGACATAGGCAGACTTTCTCACACTTCACAGTTAACCCTGGTTAATTTTTCCCCTTTTTGAATAGATAGATCTCTCCAAGCTTCAGGGCATCTGCCAGCAGGTACATTGATGGCTTTGGAGGGCAGCCGGCCTGATGTGGGAATAGTGTAGTCTCATGGCATGAGCTGTGAACTTCCAAGTTTCCTGGAAAGGTGATTATGGAAATGAAAAGACTTTTCTGAACTTACTACTTAAAATCATTGTCCTTATTACTTAGGGAAGGGGCATGAAAGCCTGGTAGTTTTGTTACTGCTAATTACTAGACACCACCCTTCCTGGAAGCTTTCATTGTAACTTAAATGTTTAATTTGGGTTTTGAGGCGGACAATTGGTTTCATAATTCTCTCAACAAAGTATAAGCTTGCTTTAGGTTATTCCCTACATTTCTGACACTATATCATGTATTTCAGAAATATTAGAGGGGAATGGGTTGTGAGAAGTGTCAAGTAGGTCTAAATACTTTCAAGCTGTTAAAACCTGGAAGAGGGAAGTCAGGGTGGAGGAGGGAGCTTTTCCAGGGACAAAAAGTAGTGCTGGCCAGCAAAGTAATGGGTCCTACTTCAGTGTATTCAGACAAAAAGGTCGGTGTCTTCAAGGTCCTCCCAGATCTACTGGAGATGACCTACAGCAGTGCCTTGGGTGTGGGTTGTAACTTATACCAGCATCTTTCTAAAAGAATACTTTATATTAAGAAGGACAGTAGTTACCTAGTCCCCGCTCCCTCCTTTTTCAGTAGCATCTTCCATACCAAATAGTGCTAAAACTTCAAATTCCTGAAACCGGTTGGCTTGTGAGTGCTGTTTCTCTCTTGCGTTGCTAGAGGGCAGCATTGGATCATGCGAATAATCAAAGGCAAACCTTTCTGGAACTTTTTGCCATCACCTTGTCTTTAGCTTCAGCTAAATCATTGTTTCAGAAATGGTCACCATGCCTTATATGTGCTTATTTTGCATATAGCTTTCAGTTCCCAGGAATGTGAAGATTTACAGGGAACTTCTCATTCTAGAGAAAATGATGGGAGCAGAGTTTAAATTTTCACTGTTCTTTGTTAAACTCTTTAGATCATTTTTATACTCCACTAGGAGCAGAATAAAGAATTCCTAGTTCTAATCTCCAAGGTAGACAGATGTGCTGTTTGTTCTATAGACAGAGATGCTACCAATCCTGTATCCTGTATTTTAATGTTTTGTTCCCCCTTCCGTGGAAGTTAGGGATTTGAGTAAGGCTCTCATGGCTTCCCCTTGCCACCATCAGCGAGCTAATTCTTCAAGGAGGTGACAGCCACAACCATGAACCCCTCTACACAGTTCTCTATTTGCAGCTGCTGAGATAGCATGAACGTGGTTTGTGACCCCGTTTTGGAGGAACCATCTTGAGCTGCAAGGTGATATTTTGCCATCCCGAGCTACACAGGATGTACTCGGGTCTACGTTGAGTGACGGATTGACAAGTTGAAATCCTTTGATGTATTCCATTCATCTCCCTATCCCCACTAACATTCAGTGAACTAAAGAATTATTAGTCTTTTAAAAAAAGAAATTACCACTGAACAAATCACAGGTGAAAAGTCACTTGCCTTACCGGATGTTAAATGGGTGAATGTTAAGTGTGTGTGTTTCTACTGAGCTACCCTGTCTAAGCTGCACAAACCAAGTGACCCGCTGCTTGGTTGGTGACCAGCATGTCTGAAGTCAAGTGCTTGCTCACACCTTCAGAGAGTTCTTCAGCTACTGGGGGTTGTACTTAAATGCATCTGAAAATGCATCACACAAGAAACAAAAGTAGCTTTATTCTTTTACTATTTATTTTTAAAGTGCTTGACATTTTTGTTTATTGTCTTAGAGATAGAGATGATACATATATTTTACAAAAGTTTACCTAGCAGCCTCTCAGTGTATGTTGTTTCTCAGTAGTTGGAATTAAATTTGTACTTTTGGACTACTGTTTGATAAGAAATTTCTTTTTTTTTTTTAAGTAGGAGTCTCACTCTGTTGCCCAGGCTGGAGGGCAGTGGCACGCTCCTGGCCACCGCAGCCTTGACTTGCTGGGCTCAGGCGATCCTTCCGCCTCAGCCTTCCAAGTATCTGGAACTACAGGCACATGCCACCACGCCTGGCTAATTTTTTCATTTATCATAGAGATGGGGTTTCACCAAGTTGCCCAGGCTGGTCTCAAACCCGTGGGCTCAGGCAATCCTCTCACCCCAGCCTCCCAAAGTGCTGAGATTATAGGTGTGAGCCACCGCGCCCAGCCTGATAAGACATTTCTGGGTGGTGAATAGCACCTTATGTGCTAGAGGAATTTTTCTCTTTGGCTTGTTTTCCCCTTAATCAGAGCCAATTTAGGTGAATTTTTGACCAGCTGCCTGCCTATTCATTGCCTATTCATTGCCTCGTGGGCGGTCTGATGGCACCTTGGGCTGAGTATTCTTTTATTTTAAACTGGGGGAAATAGAGGCTGGGCAAGAGGTGTGGGAAGCAGGAAGGGTAGCAGTACTAACCCCCTAGGGCTGTACTTGGACTGACATCAGAATTGCGCTTTCATGCCTTTCTCATTGTTTCTCTGTAAGGAAAATAATACTGTTATTGCATAGGGAAGTGAATTGAGGTTTTAAGAGGTTGAACATCTTGGTCCCAAAGCCATCATCTTTACACAGATGTGCATACTCTAAATATGAGATACAGCTCTTTTTATTGGGGGAAGGAAATACTAGACCGTCTATGCTGTGCAAAAAGTACTTTTGTTTCATAATGTATTCATACTGTAGAGTAAACCAGGTTAACTAATGCTTGCTTACATTGGGGGTGAATTCAGTGTACCTTTCTTACTAAAGGACCACTGGACTAGAAGCTCAACTACCATGCTGAACTTGACCTATTTCCGCACCCTACTCTGTCCTGGCCCTCTTTTTATGTTCCCTATCATGTTAACAGCCCCTCTGTTGACCGACACATATGCAAGATACCTAAGACTGGCTTTAAACTGAGATTTTTCTCTAGCCCTACCCTTCATCACACAGACTAGTTACCAAGCAATTTTTTCTCTCAAAATATTTTCTATCCTTCCACCACTTTCCCAGCTCTCATCAGCTCTCACTTGTCAAACAATCCCCTGACTGGGCTCATTACTTCCTGCTTCCTGCTTTTCAACCGGATCTCTGCATTGCAGACAGAGATTTTTAAAAAATGCTTTATTATGGAAAACTTCAAATACATAAAAGATGAGAGACTAGTATAATGATGTGCACCCCCTAGCTTTAGCAATTATCAGCTCATGAAAATCTTTATCTCCTCACCCACAAACAGGTTATTTTGAAGCAAAGGCAAGATGTATCATTTTAACTGTGAATATGGAGTATATAGAGAGATGTGGGTTTTTTTTTGTTTTGTTTATTGAGTTGGGGTCTCACTCTGTTGCCCAGGCTGGATTGCAGTAGCATGATCTTGGCTCACTACAACCTCAAACTCCTGGCCTCAAGCGATCCTCCTGCCTCAGCCTCCTGAGTAGCTGGGACTACTGGCGAGCACTACCATGCCTATCTACTTTTTTTTTTTTTTTTTGTAGAGACGAGGTCTCACTATGTTGTCCAGGCTGCTCTCGAACTCCTGGGCTTGAGTGATCTCCCTGCCTTGACCTCCCAAAGTGCTGGGATTACAGGCATGAGCCACTGTGACTGGCCTCAGAGAGATGATTTTAAAACACAAATTTCAACGTGTTACTTATGCATAAAATTCTTCAATGGCTCATCTCCCCCTAACTCTCTTTAATTTCCTATCTATGGAAAGGGCATAAAAACAGTCCTGCCTTGTAGGATTAGTTAGGGTAGCACCTGGCCCAGAACAAGCTCTCAGTGGATGTTAGCCATCATCATTATCATCATGATGGCCATGGTCAGCTGCAAGAGGGTGTTCAAGCTTCTTAGCTTGGTAGAAAGGCTGTAATTTTGGCCTCTTCCCTTCTCCAGCTTTTTCACTCACTCTATGCTCCACAAATCTTGAGCTACTTGTAGTTTCCCTGCATTGGCCAAGCTGTTTTTCTCCTCTTGCTTGTTCTTGCTGATGCTTCCTCCATGCCTTTTTCCTTTCCTTTTATTTTCATTTCTTTAAAAAAAGGAGATGGGAGTCTATGTTGCCCAGGCTGGTCTCAAACTCCTGGCCTCAAGCAATCCTCCTGTCTCCACCTCCCAAAGTGCTGGGATTACAGGTGTGAGCCATTGCACCTGGCCCCTTTGCTTCCTTTCAAACATTGCTCATCTAGCAAGACCCAGTTGGAATTCCTTGTGTGTATTTTTTGGCCCTAAGTGGTAAACTGGCTGGACTTAACACCTGTACTTATACCCTTTGTTGTATTTGTTTGTTTGCCACTAGATGTTGCTCATAATCTAGTCAGTGAAAAATGATTCCTATTATTTTAGTTTGCCCAAGCTGTAATTTTGATTCCTTTCACAGACAAAAGGACAATAAAAGTTATGTGATTCACATGGTCTGTAAGAGAAGTTTATATGAGTTCTTCAGAGAAAGCCGTGCCTTCTCGCCCCCCATTCTTGACATGTATTTGTTAGTGTATTTCTTTCCTACAAGTATTTTATTCATCTTTGTGTCTCCAGCATCTAATTCAGTGTATGCTCTCTATATTAGATAAATAATTGTATAAGCCTAAAAAAATCTGACTTGATTACAGATAAAGAATAAACATGGCTAAAGGCACGTTTTCTGAATCTCGAATCAAGACGCATGGGCTAACTAGGGGTTTTTGTGCCACTTTCAAGTGTGAGAAGCTGTCTTAGAAGCATAGTATGCATGATGAAGCTTTAAGGCATTGTGATGGTTTATGCAGACAGCAGGTCAGAATATTTGGAGCTGGAACTATTTTGGGGGTTAAGTTGTAAAGAAGAGCTTATGGGGGAATGTTGAGGCATAAGGAGAGATAAACTGTAGGTAGCCGGAGGCGAAACTCAAGGCAGTTTTTAAAATAGATGATGAGTTGAAAATAAACCACGAAACTTTGAATTAGCCAGCAGCTGGCATGTGCATCTTCTCATTGACAGCCAAGCAGTGATACAATTCCCTCATTGTAGGTCCTGCCTCCACTTCAGAAAGCATCTATGGGCTTGGCATAGTAAAATGAAATCAAGTTCCCAGAAGTTCCAGTAAGTGATATGTTGTCATTTTTATATGCCTCCTACTCTCCCTCTCAAACCCTCGCTTCCTCAAATGCAGCATCTTCCTCCTGCCCTCATCTGGGATTTCAGATCATCCATCCACTCGCCTATCCTTACATCCATCTTTCTACCTCTCCATCCAGTGAGCAGTAATTGGGCATCATCTGTGTATGTCAGGTACTATTGTGGTTCATGCATAGTCACCCTGAATGAGGCAACTGCAAGTTGGACAAATGTGCCCAAAGGGGAAAGGAAGAAGGCTTTGGGAACACGGGACGGGGAAACAGGACCTGGTCTGAAGGGTCATGGAAGTCTTCCTGAGGAAGCGATGTTTAAGCTGAGCTCAGAAGAGTGAGGAGGAGTAGGCCAGGGGGAGTATGTTGTCCCAGCGCCCCTGCCATTCCTCCCCAGGCCTGCTCTCCATTGTGCTCTGTGGAATGACTTTGCCCACATCCCATCTCAGTTTGGTGACAGAGAATGCTACTGTGACTCTTCTTATACAGGTCTCTAATATGACTTTTTAAAGACCCTGACAGTAAGTAGCACATAAAAGGCTCTCATAGATGTTGAGTACCCTCTCTGCATCCTAGTGCCAGGTAGAGCAGAGAAGATAGGGCCATAGGAATCATGTTTGGTAAGGATCTTAGAGGAGAACATCTGGTTCTAACAGTGGGAGTGCTTTGTCCAAGGTTACACAACTTGTTAATGTCAGGGCTAGACCTGGTGAACAAGTGAACACGGGTGTCCTGACTTGCACTTTAATGTTCTTTCTGCTATAGCACCCCATGCTTGCCAGTCTCTGTGGGGTTCCTGCCTTTTGTTACCAGAAGGTGAAAAGTCCTTGAGTCTGTGCTCTAAGAAGCCTTTCCTTCTCTCCTTTGCAAAAAGTGGATTGTCTTGTGTGATCTCAGAAACTCCTGAGAACTCTCTCCTCTCCAGAGAGCACCTCTGGCTATCTCTCAAGGATGGGATGGGGGTTGGAGAGGATACAACACCCTGCCTGCTGTTTCCAGAGTCTGTCTTGTCTTGAGGGTTTGGAGCATCTATATCCTGGAATCTCTCTACATTCCTCAATCTTTGCTTAGAGGCATCCTTGAAACATCTCTGTCCTTTGCTTATGGAGGAATTGCCTTACAGGCCACAGTTGGTACCTACCAGGCATCTTCTGTTGGAGTTTTAGGTCCACAGGGTCTCCTAGAGACATGCTCCAGGAGGCAGTGTGGCATCCGAGTTAAGCACACAGAACCTGGAGTCCATCTGCTTGGGTTTAATGTCAGCCTTAACTTGAGCCAATTATTTAAACTCTGCAAGTCTCAGTTTCTTTACCTGTAAAAGAGGGACAACAGTCTAGGCTACTTCAGAGAGTTGGTGGAGAATTAAGAGGTGCTACAGCAGATAAATCATGTGACCCACTGCCTGGCACATGACAAGCGTTCAATAAATGGCAGCTATTATGATTATTTTATCATTCGATCCTTACAGCAGCCTTGGGAGATAGGCAGGGCAGGTGTTATTAACCCTTTTATACCCCTGGGAAAGCTGAGCTTCAGAAATGTTAAATGACTTGATCAGAGGTCACAAAGCCAGTAAGTGGCAGTCAGGACTCCAGGTGGCCTGACTCTGAATTCAGTGCCCCTTCTCCCTCTGAGTGGCTTCTGAAATGAATGGTATTTCCCTTGGGGTCCTGCCTAAGCTACTTTTATGTCCGTGAATTCTCTCTGCTTCCAGCTTCTCCTTCTCTTGTCAGAATTCTGCCCTGTGTTAGACTCCAGACAGACACCCAAGGGCCTAAAGTCGATCTGTCGCTGTGAGGCCAGGATGCAGGCATCTCAAGAGAGGATTCAGGAGGGCTACTTGGCCTCTGTAAGGCCGATGGGTTCCTGCCCCTGCAGTGAGTGCGTTGAGCCCCCAGCTGGGAGCTTAGTCGGCTATTGGGTAGAATTATGTTGAGTCCCTTCAACTTGAAATAAAACCCATCATATGTTTGTGCATTTGAAAATTGGAGAATGGTTTGATTTTATAACAAGCATTGTAATATATATATACTACTACTGAAAAGATACTAATGAGTTTTTACACTTGCATTTTATAAAAAGTATAACTTCTCATGTAAGGCTCTTGGGCTTCTTATGTGTGTGCATGTGTGTGTGTATAGTGTGTGTGTGTGTGTGTGTGTGTGTGTGTGTGTGTGTGTGTGAATTGAGGTCTCACTGTTGCCCAGGCTGGAGTGCAATGGCACAGTCATGTCTCACTGCAGCCTCGACCTCCTGGGCTCATGTCAGACTAATTTGAAAATTTTTGTAGAGATGGGGATCTCATTATGTTGCCTAGGCTGGTTTCAAACTCCTGGGCTCAAGTAATCCTCCCGCCTTGGCCTCCTAAAGTGCTGGGATTATAGACATGAGCCACCATATCCAGTCTTGCTTGTATATATTACCAAGAGAATTTCATTTTGTTTAATAAAAGTATTGAGTTTCAACCTTTGCTGTCTAATGGGTCGGCAAGGTAGTTGCTTATGCTTCCTTATTTTCTCATCTCCGGAGTATTAATTTTCTCTTGAACCTGTGAGGCACAGGCAACTACTATTAATTTGAAATATAGAAAAATATGGTGAAATTGCCTTACAAAAACCTTTATAAGTTTATACTTGCATCAACTCTGTGTCAAAATTTCCAATTTACTGTATCTTTACTTAACCACACTTTATTTTATTTTATTTTTTGATTTGGAGACCTGTCATCCAGGCTGGAGTACAGAGGCACAATTACAGCTCACTGAAGCCTTGACCTCCTGAGCTCAGCTGATCCTTCTGACTTAGTCCCTCGAGTAGCTAGGACTACAGGTGTGCACCACCATGCCTGGCTAATTTTTTTTTTTTTTGAGTCAGAGTCTCACTCTGTTGCCTAGGCTGGAGTGCAGTGGCACTCTCACGGCCACTGCAGCCTCGACCTTCCAAGTAGCAGGAACTATAGGCACGCACCACCACACTGGCTAATTTTTTAAAAAATTTATCTTAGAGTTGAGATCTCATCAAGTTGCCCAAGCAGGTCTCGAACCCGCAGGCTCAGGCAATCCTCTCACCTCGACCTCCCAAAGTGCTGGGATTATAGGTGTGAGCCACTGCGCCTGGCTTCCTGGCTAAATTTTTAATTTTTTTTTGTAGAAATAAGGTCTTGCTATGTTGCCTAGGCTGGTCTCGAGCTCAATTTCCTGCCTTGGCCTCTCAGAGTGCTGGGTTTGTAAGTATGAGCCATTGTGCCCGGCCAATTTTTTTTTTTTTTTTTTTTTTTGAGTTGGAGTCTCACTCTGTTGCCCAGACTGGAGTGCAGTGGCCGCTCCCGGCCACCGCAGCCTCGACCTGCTGGGCTCCGGCAATCCTTCCGCCTCAGCCTTCCAAGTAGCTGAAACTACAGGCACGTGCTACCACGCCCGGCTAATTTTTTGATTTATTGTAGAGATGAGGTCTCACTCAGGCAATCCACTCACCTCAGCCTCCCAAAGGCGTGGGATTACAGGCTGAGCCACCGAGCCCGGCTTCTGGCCAATTTTAAAGTCTCCTTTATTCTGTAAATTCCTCTTCCACCCCTTTTTTCTTTTTAAATTAGTTAACTTTTTTAGAGGTAAGTTCTCCCAGGCAGGTCTTGAACTGCAGGCTTCAAGCAATCCTCCTGCCTCAGCCTTTAGAGTAGCTGGGATTACAGGTGCAAGGCACCACACCTGGCTCCTTTTTTTCTTTACAAAAAAGAAGAAGTCAAGCCATTTGACTTGTATAGTTTCCTACAGTCTGGGTTTTGCTGACTGCATTCTCATGGTACAGCTCAGCATATTCCTCAATTCTCTGTATTTCCTACAAATTGACGATTGTTCAGAGACTGGCTCAGAACTCATGTTCAATCTCTTTGGCAAGATTATTGGTGGTGTTAGGCATGACTATGTGAAGTGTGTAATATCTGATAGTCCCTCTTTTTACGATGTTAGTAACCATTGGAATTTAGTTTATTGAGGGTTGCAGAATGGTGATATTCTAATCCTACCATTTCTTTTTCACTTATTGCAATGAATTAGTTCCATATAATCCTCTGAGGGTAACCAATCATTAAAAAACAATCATTATGAATCCATGGATTTAAATATATTTGATGAGCTTTTTGTTTTTTTTTTTTTTCTGAGTTGGAGTCTCACTCCATCGCCCAGGCTGGAAGGCAGTGGCACACTCACAGCCACCCTAATGTCGACCTGCTGGGCTCTGTCGACCCTTTCGCCTCAGCCTTTCAATTATTGTCATCATTGAAGTATACTTGTCCCATCTTCAGCCAGGGAAGCTTCTTCAGGTTTGATCCTAAGTCCCATTGATGTGACCATGTTTTTTTAAAAAAATAATTTCGTTGCCGGGCTCGGTGGCTCAGCCTATAATCCCAGCACTTTGGGAAGCTGAGATGAGTGGACTGCCTGAGCCCACGGGTTCGAGACCTGCCTGGGCAACTTGGCCAGCCCTTCTCTCTACAATCAATCAAAAATAAGCTAGGTGTAGAAGCACGTGCCTGTAGTTCCAGCTACTTGGAAGGCTGAGGTGGAAGGATCACCGGAGCCCAGCAGATCGAGGCTGCAGTGGCCGGGAGCAGCCACTGCACTCCAGTCTGGGTGACAGAGTGAGACTCCAACTCAAAAAAATAAATAAATAAATAAACAAATAAATAATTTCCTTATTATTTGGCAAGACAAAATGATCCAGGCTCATCTTGTTATAGTTCCTGCTCCATACCTGGAATGAACCATTTCTCTGAGAATCACTGTTTTTTTTGGATGAGAAATTGTTTGTCAAGGCCACACTCTGACTGCTAAGTGATCATTGATAGAAGTTGGTCATTATTTCTAGAACTTTTCAATAGACAGAACTGGGGAAAGGTGGGGTTAGGAATCTATTGCATGTTGATAACATTTGTCTGTTTCTTTTACAAAGGAGGTCAGTTTTACTGGATATAAAATCCTGACTCTTTTTTCCTTGAGCATCTTAAATAGGTTAACTCCATTTCCTTACATCATAAAATATACTATTGAAAAATCTGATAATAAGCTGATTTTCCCCTTATATATCATATATTCTAATTTTCTAGATAGCTAAAAAATGGTTTTTTTTTTTCTTTAAGGAATGGTGGTTTTACTAGAATGTCTCAGTACTGGTCATTCTGGGTAAATATTCTCAGGTATGAGATCTGCTCTTTTAATATGAAGTTTTGAATCTTTTTTACTTCAGAAAAGTTTTCTTCAGTTATAGTTTTAAAGTATTTGTTCTGTTCTCTTGTTTTGATTTTCTTTTGGGACTTTATTATCTGTGTGTATGATCTTCTTTGCCTGCCTTCAATATTTGTCAGTTTCTCCTTTCATCTCTTTCTTCATTTTTTTGTGAAAATTGTGTTCCCATTTTTCACCTCCCTTTTCTTTTGAGAAACGTTGTGTTTATTTGCTCTTGTGTTCCTTCTGGTTTGGTCTTCATTTCTGAAATGCTTGTTTTCGGTTCTTTCCTGAGTTCTGTCACCTCACTCCTGAGTTTTTCCCATTCCGATTTATAATGTCCTTTTATGTCTTGTAGTTTAAAAAATGTGTTTGAGCTTGATTTGGAACAGTTGTAGTTTTATTTTGTTTGGTGGACTTGTCTTGCTCTGGTGTGCAGTGTTTCCTGGCATGGGGCCCAATCCTGGAAGTGAGGCCTCCATCCTACTCCTTAGAGGCAGCCATTTGGATCCTATTAGCCCTTTCTTCTGAAGGCTGCTTCCATATATCCAAATATGTGCTCATACTACTATTTTCATCATCTATCATCTTTAGACATTTTCTGTTTACTTCCTTCTGTCACATTTAAATAAGATTTATCTCTATTGCACCAGTCTCCCTTCCCCTCTTCAATCCTCCCAAGATACTAATTGCTTTATATTTGGTTGTTTCTGTTATTATGACTAAGTGAATTTTTTTTTTTTTTTTTTTTTTGAGTTGGAGTCTCACTCTGTTGCCCAGACTGGAGTGCAGTGGCACGCTCCCGGCCACCGCAGCCTTGACCTGCTGGGCTCCGGTGATCCTTCCGCCTCAGTCTTCCAAGTAGCTGGAACTACAGGTGCGTGCTACCACGCCTGGCTAATTTTTTGATTTATTGTAGAGATGAGGTCTCCCCAAGTTGCCCAGGCGGGTCTCAAACCTGTGGGCTCAGGCAATCCACTCACCTCAGCCTCCCAAAGCGCGGGATTACAGGCTGAGTCACCGAGCCTGGTTTCCAAATTCTTAATTTAAAGAACTGACTAGGCTGGACATGTAATCCCAGCTCTTTGGGAGGCCGAGGTGGGAGGACTGCTTGAGCCTAGGAGTTCAAGAACAGCCTGGACAACATAGGGAGACCTTGTCTCTACAAATAGTAAGAAGAAATTAGCTGGGTGTGGTGGTGTGTGCCTGTAGTCCTTGGGAGGCTGAGGTGGAAGAATCACCTGAGACAGGGAGGTCAAGGTTATGGTGAGCTGTAATTGTGTCAATGCACTCCAACCTGGGTGATAGAGTGAGACATACCCCAACTCAAAAAATAAAACAAATAAAAAAAGAAAGAAAGAAAGAAAAATAATTGACATCTTAATACCTCTCATCTAAGTTTAACTCCCCAACAAGATGAGAAACAAAGGAGGTCCTTCATTGAAAGTGACTACCTACTTACCTACCTGGGGCTGTTTGGAGTTTGCTTCTACTTTTCTGAAGGGTTCTTGCCGTAAGAGCTTTTGCATAGAGTGGGGTGAAGATAAGGGAGAAGGCAATGCAGACACACACACAGAAATGACATAGTCAAGTGCCAGTCTTGGCTGGTCACAAGATGAGTGAAGTGGTCCAGGGAGTATGGGACTGTGCACTTGCCACGACTCAAGGAAGTAGTTGCCACTGGGACTCAGCCCAATAAACTGTCTGATTTTTTTAGAGAGAAACTGGAAATCGGAACTTTTTGGATGCAATTTTTTAGTTCTTCAGTGTTTTTTCATAAATCTGTATATATGTGTGTCTAGATGGAAAGATAGATGCACACATCATACATAATACTGCCCCCTATAGTTAGACCCATGAATAAAAGAAACTACACCTTACGCAGTCTAGGTCCCTCGTTTAAATTAGGTTGAAAACTATGAGATGGGTATTCTGACTCCCATTGTGGGAATGAGGGCTTAGGGAAGTTAAGCAACTTCTCTAAGAGTCACACAGTAAGCAATAGCAGGACTGGGATTTCAATCAGGCTTGTTTTGCTTACTGATGTCAAGTTGCTGCCTAGTCTATAAAGAGACCACAGGATATCGGTCCTCTTCATCTTTAATGACTCAAAGACAAAAAATACAAGCAACGAACAATTCCGCTGAAAACAGCATTATGCATTTATTTAAGTAAAATTAGCTTTTCTTAGAGCATCTTGATCTGTGTTCCTGCCAGGAGCCTGGGGAGCCTTCCCTGGAGAAGGAAGACTGTCTGAGTTTTGGACGTGTTTGCAGTGAGCTGGGTGAGTCTGTGTTAGCCTGCCATCCATCAAAGCTGATGATGAGAATGACTGAATCCCTGGGGGTTGCTTAAGAAAAATGTTAAAAGCTTTAATTGAAAGGATCTCCAACAGAGGCCGCAAGTAACTTTCTCATTGCGAATTCCTGTCTTGCCCCCAATGCCCTGGGGCCTCACCAAATGCCAGGGCCAGGTCATGGCGAGGTACTTAAGCCATAAGCCTCTGACAGGCCTTTGATGGTGCTTGGCCTGGAGTCCTGGGCTACCCCTGAGGGGGAGGGACATGCTGCGAGGAATGTCATCTCTCAGTGTCTGCAAATTAAACCAGCCTTATGGAATGTTTAAAACGTCCTGATTGAAATGCTCACAGAATGAAAAAGATGGGTTTGGTCACCTGAAAGGGCATTTGTTGTAACAAGGCAGCAGGCGTTCCACCAGATGCTTTTCATGAGCTTTATGAAAATCTTTTGTCAATTTTCTTTTCTTTGTTTGTGTATTAATCTATCTATCCATTCATTCATTCATTTCTTCATTCATTCATTCATCATCTCAGCTCAGTTCATGGTGTCACCCAGGCTGACATTCTGTTCAAATCACCAAGGATTTCTTTTTCTACAGGAAATCCGCCACTGGGAAGTTGTCAACAAACAGGGACTGCTAGACTACCAAAGGGGATCATAGAAAAAAGTGATTAACAATTCCTGAGTTAAAACTCTCACCTAGAAGCTTTCCAAACAAACAAACAAGCAAACAGACATCATGCCCGTTTAAAAATGTTTTATTGGCCAGGCATGGTGGCTCACGCCTGCAATCTTACCACTTGGGAGGCTGAGGTGAGAGGATTGCTTGAGTCCAGGAATTCAAGACCAGGCAACAAGGTAAGACTTCTTCTGTACAAAGAAAAATTTAAAAAATTAGCCAGGCATGGTGGTGCGCCTGTAGTCCCAGCTACTTGGAAGGCTGAGGCAAAAGGATAGCATGAGCCCAGGAGGTTGAGGCTGCAGTGAGCTGTGATTGTGCCACTGCACTCCAGCCCAGGTGACAGAGACCCCAACTCAAAAAAAGAAAATAGTTTTTATTACATCCATAATACATGTTCATTAAAGTAGGGAGAAGAAAGACACAAACAACACACAAAAAAAGTTTTGATCTCACTTTTGGAAAAAATGTGTGTGTAAGGTAAGCTGCAGGAGACAGCCTCAGTGTCCATGAAATGTCCCCTGAATATAAGGAGATGTGAGGCTGGAACTGGTCCTCAAATTCCCTGCCTTCTCTTCTCACGGTCTGGCACAAGCGTTCATTCGTTTCCCTGATCTTCCCATGGATAAAATGTCTTTTCTTGAAAGATGCGACCGGTAAAACAATTATTGTCTGTATTTGGAATAATATGTAAAGAGTTTAACAATTATCCACCAACAAGTACTGTGAACTTAAAATCCAAAGCAATTTCAGACCATTCTCTCCATGTATACTGCAAGTCACATACCATTATGTGACTTACCATGCCGAGGAAGGGAGGCAGAGAGCACAAATGTGGTAATGAAATGCAGGGCAGCACAAATTGTGTAAATGAAATCTAGACTGTTTCTGGGAACATAATTTCATGAATAAAGATGATCCAGCATCTCTGAACTACGTATTTTAAGATTAATATTTCTCAATAGTACTTGTCAAAGTGAGTGACAGTAGAATCCATAATAGGTACTTTATTGAATTATATTTAGTCTAAATATAAATGTAAAAAGGCACCGTGAATTCTTATGTCAAATTATGTCATCCAAAAGTTAATTAATTGTACCACGATTCAAAAAAAAAAAAAGAATTCTTTTTAATTTGGCAAAATACAGGTTTGCATTTCTAACAATTCAATCAAAGGCATTTTAAAAAATTAATAAAATGCACATTTTAGAGCAGTTTTAGGCTTATGGCAAAATTGAGGTCCACATAGTCTATTTTCATACACGCACAACCTCGCCCACTCTTGACATCCCCTGCCATGGCGGCACATTCCTTATGCTCAGTGAACATACACCAACACATCATTATCACCCAAAGTCCACCGTTTACGTTTGGCTCCACTCTTGATGTTGTATGTTCTGCGGACTTTGATGGCTACAAAACGACATGTATCAGTACCCACCATTGTAGTATCATTCAGAATAGTTTCACTGCCCTGAAAATCCTCTGTGCTCTGCCTATTCATTCCTCACTAACCCCAGGCAGTCAATGATCTGCTGTTTCCATATTTTGCCTTTTCCAGATTATCATATAGTTAGAATCGTACACTATGTAGCCTTTTCAGATGGGCTTCTTTCACTTAGTAACATGCATTTAAGTTTCCTCTATGTCTTTTCATGGCTTGACAACTCATTTCTTTTAAGCACTGAATAGTATTTCTATGTCAAGATACAGTGTAGTTTGTCTCTATTCACCTTCTAAAAAACATTTTGGTTGCTTCCAATTTTTGGCAATTATTAATAAAGGTGCTATAAAATCCATGGGCAGGTTTTTGTGTGGAGTTGCCAAATCCCTTGAGTAAATACCAAGGAGTGTGATTATTGGATCATAGCGTAAGAATGTTTAGTTTTGTAAGAAACTGGCAAATTGTCTTCCAATGTGGCTGCACCAGTTTGCATTCCCAGTTGCAACGAATGAGAGTTGCTATTGCTCCACCTTTTTTATTTATTTATTTATTTTTTGAGAAAGCAGGATTTATTGAGAGGTCAGAAAAGCTCCCACAGTGGGAGGGGACCTGAAGGGGTTGCCCCTCTACATTTTCACTAGCATTTGTTGTTGTCAGTGTTTTGGATTTTGGCCATTCTAATACTTGTTTTAATTTGCAACTCCCTAATGAAATATGATGATGAACAACTTTATATATGTTCACTTTCCATATGCATATCTTCTTTAGTGAAGGATCTGTTCAGGTTACTGTCCACTTTTTAACAGGGTTGTTCATTTTCCTATTGTTAAATTTTAAAGTTCTTTGTATATTTTATATAACAGTCTTTTATCAAGTAGTTCTTCTTTTCTAATATATGTGTCCAATTCAATGAGTTTTCCTCTAAGAACTGCTTTGACCGCATCCCACAAATTTTGATGTTTTATTTTTATTTGCATTGGCTCAAAATATTTAAAATTTTTTCTTAATATTTCTTTTTTGATCCATATATTGTTTAGAAATATGTTGCTTAATCTCCAAGTATTTTTAATTTTCTGGCTATCTTTCTGTTATTGATTTCTAGTTTAATTCCATTGTAGTCTGAGAGTAGAAATTATGTGATTTTTCAACTTTTGCTAGCATGTGTTTTATGTCCCACAGAGGTACGGTTATGCATCTCATGATGACATTTCAGCCAATGAGGGGCCAAATATATGACAGTGATCTCATCAGATTATAATGGAGCTGAAAAATTCCTACCACTTAGTGATGATGTAACATTGTAGTGCAACACCTGAATTTTTCTATGTTTAGATACACATAAACTTACCATTGTGTTACAATTGCCTACAATGTTCAGTACAGTAACATGCTGTATAGTTTTGTAGCCAAGAAACAATAGGCTATACCATATAGCATAGGGGTGTAGTAGGCTGTACATCCAGGTGTACTTAAGTACACTCTATCATGTTTGCACAATAATGAAATTGCCTATCAACACATTTCTCAGACTGTATCCCCCTCATTAAGTGACGCATGACTGTAGTCTATAGATGTCAATTACATCTAGTTGACTGATGGTGATATTGAGTTCAACTATATCCTTACTGATTTTCTGCCTGCTGGGTCTGTCCACTTCTGATAGGGAGGTGTTAAAGTTTCCAACTACAGTGGCAGACTCATCTATTTTTCCTTGCAGTTCTATCAGTTTTTGCCTATAGTATTTTACCTTCAGTTGTTAGGCACATACACAATAAGGAACATTATGTCTTTGTGGAGTTTTGAGCCTTTGATCATTGTATAATGCCCTTTTTATTCCTGGTACCCTCTTTTTTTTACTCTGATGTCTTCTCTTTCTGAAATTAATATAGCAACTCATCTTTCTTTTGATTAGAATGGTATATCATTTTCTTCCATTTGTTTCTAATCTATATACGTCTTTATGTTTAAAGTGGGTGTCTATAGACAACAGATAGTTGGGTCTTGTTTTCTGATCCACTCTGGCAATCTTTGTCTTTTAACTGGTGTAGTTAAACCATTAACATTTAAAGTGATGATTTTGATGTGGATTTTTCAGGTCAGCCTGGGCTTCAAGAGTGTCAGCTCAATGGGTCAGCCAGCCAAGCCCCAGAGAGGGTTGTGGAGGGGCTGCTAAGCCTAGCCCCACAAGTGTCAGCTCTAATGGGCTGGCAAGCCAAGCCCTGAGTGTTGCAGTTGAGGGGGGAGGCTGGCAAGCCTAGCCCCCAGGGTTTTGGCTCTAACGGGCTGGCAAGCCAAGCCTTGAGAGTGTTGCTGGTTTGGTAGACTGGTGGGTGCCTCAGCTTCGGAGTCTCACCTTCCTCCGGCAGCTCTCCTGGTTCAGCTGGCTGTCGGCTGGCAAGCCAGCCTCTGGGGTGCATGATTCTTCGACTCTGATGATTTTCTGCAGCTCTTCAGGTTGCAGCACTTCAGCGTCAAGGCTCTTGTCTCATGTCTAGGAAGAATGAGAGACATGGACAGCTGAAAGGCGAGAAAGCAGGATTTATTGAGGACACAAAAACTCCCACAGCAGGAGGGAGCCCAAAGGGGTGCCCCTCCGGGGCCAAAAACCTGGGGCTTATATAGCCCTAAGTCCAAGCCGATTGGTTAGCACTGTGAGCTGTAGCCGTTCTGATTGGCCAGTATTAAGGTAGGGACCCAATGGTGAGCTGATTGGTTGCTTTTCAATTCCAGCTGTGAGTACCTTAGCCCTAGTTTGAGAGGCTTGCAGGGAGTTGTTTACCAATGCTGAGCCTGAGAGGCCTGCTGGGAGTTCACTACTTTTTATCAGAGGACCAGCCTGTCTGTCTGCCTAACCTTTTTCTAGCTATCTCCTGTCTCAGTTTATTAACTCTAAATGGATCAAAGACCTAAACGTAAAACTTCAAACTATAAGAGTCTTAGAAAATGCAGGAGACACCCTTATGGATTGGAGTTGGCAACCAACTCCTGATCAAAACCCCAAGTGTCCATACCATAAGAGATAAGATAGAAAAGTGGGACCTCATTAAACTGACAAGCTTCTGCAAAGCAAAAGAAACCATCAAGAGAGCGGGAAGACAGCCCACAGAATGGGAAAAAATATTTGCCAACTGTATATCTTACAAAGGCCTATCATCTAGGATCTACAAGGAACTCAAACATGCTGAAAGGAAAAAAAAATCATTAAAAAGTGAGCAAAAGACACTTGAATAGACACTTCTCAAAAGAAGACATACGGGCAGCCAACAGACACATGAAAAAGTGCTCAGCCTCACTAATAATCAGAGCAATGTAAATAAAAACCACATTGAGATACCACTTAACCCCAGTAAGAATGGCCATCATTAATAAAATAAACAACAACAGATACTGGCAAGGATGCAGAGAAAAAGGAACGCTTCTAAACTGCTGGTGGAAATGCAAACTAGTGCAACCTTTTTTGGAAGACAGTGTGGCAACTTCTGAAAGAACTAGAAATTGACCTTCCATATGACCCAGCAATTCCTCTATTGGGAAAATACTCAGAGAAACTCAAATCATTCTACAAAAAAGATACCTGCACATGCATGTTTGTTGCAGCTCTATTCACAATAGCAAAAACATGGAACCAATCATGCTGCCCATCAAAGTTGGAATGGATTTTTAAAAATGTGGTACTTACACACAATGGAATATTATGCAGTCATAAAGAAGGACAAACATATGGACTTTGCAGCAACTTGGATGGATTTAGAGTCTATCATACTCAGTGATCTATCACAGAAACAAAGAACAGAGTATCATATGTTCTCATTCATAAGCAGAACTTGAACAGTTATCATAATACCATAAGAAAGGGATTGGCAATAGTGGGAAACTGCCAGGGGAGGGGGTGGGATTGGCATTTGAGGGAAACTACCAGGGGAGGGGGCGCAACCTCATCAACAAACGTACCTGCATAATGACCATTTGTATACCCAACCCTGAATTGTACCCCACATCTTTAAAATAAAAAAGTTCAAAAGTTAAAAAAATAAAGTGATGATTTATATAATTCAATTTATATCTACAATATTTGCCTCTGTTTTCTATTTGTTGCTCATGTTCTCTGTTCCTGTTTTTGTCTTCTTTTTCTACCTATTATGGTTTTAACTTAGCATTTTATATAACTTGATTTTTTTCCTTTCTTAGCATATAAATTATTAATAACTTTTTATTATTATTAATACTTTTTAATAACTTTTATAGTGATTGCTTTAAAGTTTGAGCTATATATTCAAAACTAATCCAATTCTACTTTTAAGTAATGCTATACCAATTCATGGGTAGTGTGAGTACCTTATAATAACAAAATATTTGTAATTTCTTCCTCTTGTCCCTTGCTTTACTGCTGTCATTCATTTCACTTATATATTAGCATATATATGCATATATAACTTAATACATTTTTACTATCATTATACAGCACTAACTGTTAGATCAATTAAAAATAAGAAAAATAAATTTTTTAAATTTTAACTTCATTTATTCCATTTCTATTGTTCTTTTTTTAAAAAATAAAGATCCAAGTTTCTGACCTATGTAATTTTTTTCCTCTGAAAAACTTATTTTGAACATTTCTTGCAAGGCAAGTCAACTGACAACAGATTTCCTTAATTTTTGTTTGCCTGAGAAAGTCTTTGTTTGTCTTTCACTTTTGAAAGATAATTTTGCAGGGTACAGAATTTTAGACTGGCATTTTCTTTTTTATCTCAACACTTTCTATAATTCTACTCTATTCTTACTTGCGTGATTTCTGGAGAAAAGTTGGATATAATTCTTATTTTTACATCTCTATAGGTAAGGTGCAGTTGACCCTTGAATAATATGAGCTTGAACTGTGTGGGTTCACTTATACATAAAGTTTTTTCAGTAAATATATTGGAAAATTTTTTTCGAGATTTGTGACAATTTGAAAATATTCACAGATGAATTGCATACCCTAGAAATATTGAAAAATTTTTAAAAATGAGCTATGTCATATATGCATAAAATGTATACAGATGCTATATATATTTGCCACCATCAAATATACATAAATCAATTACAAAAAGTTAAAATTTATCAAAACTTTACACATACAAGCACAGACTATACAGGACAGCATTTACAGTAGAGAAATAAATAAGCATAAAGATGCAGTATTGAATCATAACTACATAAAATTAACTATAGTACATACCTTACTACTGTAATAATTTTGTAGCAATCTTCTGTTGCTGTTGTGGTGACCTCAAGTGTTGTATCTATATCTCGTGACTTTGATCATCTTTGAGTAAGCAGTTCATCCCTCCAGTAAATTATGTATCTCAGTAAAAGTGATCTCTGGTGGTTTTCACATATTTTTAATCATGTTTAATGCAGTACTATAAACCTTGAATAACACAATGGAACCCATATGAAATGTCACCAGTGATGCTCGAAGTGCTCACAAGAAGTAAAGTCATGACGTTATTACCGATAAAAGTTGAATTGCTTGCAGCTGTGGTTGTCCACCGTTTCAGACAGACTATTAATCTTGTAAACAGACAAGGTAAACTTACGGTATCAATAAATACAGTATAAAAACATACTGTAAATATATTAAACATATTTTCTCTTTTTATGATTTTCCTTTACTAGTATATTTATTATGAGAATATAGTATATAACACATATAACATAGAAAATATTTTTTCATTGACTGTCAATACTGTTGGTAAGGTTTCCAGTCAACAGTAGGCCATTTCAAATCTAGGTTCATCAACCCAGAAATCACACAAAAGACAATGTTTTTGATATTATACTCTGCCCCTATCCTCTATGGGAGAAATAAATTCCCCTTTGTTAGAAAATAAAAATCAAATCTGTTGAAATTTAAATGGTGTGGGACCAAGGGGTGAAAAGTATGTTGATGAGGTCAATCAATACACTCATTGTTTCTCCTTATAATTATTTGTGTATTTCCTGTTTTTCCTGTGAGACTATCATCTCAAGGGCAGGTACGAGGCCTGTATGATAACTCTGGCATATAGTGGGCCCTTCAATATATACGTGTTGAGGACATCACTGGTTCCTCAGATATATTAAATGTGAACCAACCTCATTTACTTAACAGTGATTAAGCACCTATTTGGTATAAGCCTGCATGTTGGGTACTTTTGGCATGTAAAGATCATAATTATAGCTATTTTCAATTTCTGGTCTGAACTTACTAAGTGTAGGGCTGCATGTTGAATATCTTGGGCGTATAAAGATGAGTAAAGTTTGTTCTCTGCCTTCAAAGAACTTATGCAACTGTCAATCATTATAGCAGGATGTCCTTATCCAGTCCATTTCCTCTTCCCCCGACCTGTGGACGGTCTCCTAGGGGCTATGGCTTTCAGCATTTCTTAACTGAAGGTAATCTTTAGCTTTGGAGCTGCTCAACACCTTAGAGGCAGATTGAAAGTGTCAGATAATTAACATTCCCCAAAGCAACTTGCAACCAATGAGGGTGGCAGTCCCTTGTCCTTCAGTAGGACACTGCATGAATATACTCCTAGACTCTCAGAGAATCCTCCATTGGGCTGGGCCCCAGTTGCTCAAAGCACTCTTCATTAAAGCACTCTTCTTTTGCTTTTCTCCCTACTTGGTCTCACTTCCTACTCCCTCACAATGTTTCTTGGGATCTCCTCCCAGATAAATTCTCATACCCAAATCTTTTACTCAGGGTCTGCTTTTAGGATTATCATGGAGACTGGAACATGTTAAGAAAGAGATGCATGAACCCAGGTCCCTAATGGCCTGAAGGCGTGGGATCTGCCGGGAACTGGGAAGCTAAGCAGGATGGGGTGCGGTTAGCACTTGGATGGGAAAGAGATGCATGAACAGAGAGCTGTGAGAATGCAGAGGAGGACGGGATTCATTCTAGTTGGAAGGTGCACGTGTAAGAAGATGTGCTTCAGGCAGAGAAAACAAAGGCACTGAGCTGCTGAAGCACACAGAGTGCTCAAGGAACTGTAAGCAATTGGGTCTGGCAGAAATGTAGGTAGAGGGGCATCGCAGACTCTTCTGGAAAGTACTCCAGAGCCCATCCCAGCAAGCGCACACGTTTCTCTTGCTCCTTTCATCCTAAACTTCAACTCAAGCTACTTGCCCTTTGTTACATTAGTACTTTGAAATGTCCTCCTTTTGGTAGGAAAATCCAAATATAGAAAAGGACATGGCTACACACAATCTGTAAAAGCAGCTGTATGGTAACCACTGACCAACCCACTGTCTTTTTAAAGCATGGCTCCTTCTTTCTCTAGGTTTCAATTCACCTTTTCTGAGTTCCTGTGACGTGCTGTTTCTCAGTGCTTACAGTCTAAACACAATGTGCATCCCTCAATGCAGACAGGGAAATGTCCTGCCTTTTGTTAGAGACTAATCTTTAACCTGAAAAAAAAAGGAATAATGGTTGGAACTAGAGTCTATAATACTGAGTGACCTCTCACAGAAACAAAAAACTGAGTATCACATGTTCTCATTCATATAGTATACCTTGATCACCGTATACCACAAGAAAATGACTGACAGTGGTGGGAAACTATGGGGGGGGGGGAGGGTGATGGGATTAATGGTAGTAAATATCTGTCTGGGGACGGGGAGACACTTCCTATCAACAAGGGTGCCTGAACGAGGCATATTTGTATACCTAACCCTTAACTGTACCCCACAATATCATAATAAAAAATATTGAAT